>ML338623.1:0-101498 GCA_005239505.1 Nicotiana paniculata
TTTTTCCTCAAACTATTTTTAAACTTGCATATATACCTTCAAAATCAAGTTCCATAACAATTGTTATTTTTCATAATTTTCTCATATTTTTATAAATTTATTTCTAAGTTATCCAGTATTTTTATCTCCAATAGTTAATTATAAATTGCATTACAAATGATTTCAAAGACATTTTCTTGACTTAATACATTATTTTTGGTCTTGTTAAGATCAAATTATTTCACAATTGGTCAAATTGGCACCTTTGGCTATAATTGCAATAATTTTGCAATTATAGCCTAACCATACATTTTATGCTATTAATATCCAATAATTGGTCATTTATATTTGTAAATACTGATTAACCATTTTTCTTTTTTATTTCTTAATGACCAATTTCATTCTTTTGATTATTAATTATTTTTTAACTAAATTTAATTGAGCATTTAACATTTTAATTGAGTATTTAATAACTAGCCACATTTTATTTAAGTTTTAGCCCAAATTAAACCCCAACCCACCTGATCTAAATGACCCAATTAACCCAACCCATGTTCAAATTCCTACCCGGCCCAACCCCTGATCAATCTGAGTCGTTAATCAATTAAGATCAACGGCGCACGTCGTTTGTTACCATAATTAGAGTTGAACAACCCCCCCCCCCCATCTCTCATTTCACTCGTCTTTCATCTCTATATTCTCTCTCTCTAGCTCTCTGATTCTCTAGAGACTTCCAGTATCTTCCCCTGCTCTGATGAGCCCCTTCGTCTTCTTCGGCGACCTCTGCACTAGAGGCCATGGAGTACTAATCCTCAGACCTCCTATGGTCCTTTTACACTGGTGGTTGCTATCTCTAAGGTCTTCAAGAGACCTGGGTTAACTCTCCTACCCCCTCCCCCCGGGCCTGTGCTCACCATTCTCCGACCACCTCCTGTCATTCGAGTAAGATCTATGACTTTTGTTTAAACCAGTATCATTTTGATATTTTTCTTATGGTTCTGGGTTCTCTTTGAAACCCTAATGCTTAAACACCCCGATTCTTTTATACCTATGATAGATATGTGTAGGTTTTGAACTATTTTGTTATTTTCCTCAAAAACTCTATGATTTTCTCTAAAGTGACTCTTCATCTTCAACTAGGGTTTCATAACCCCTTCTTTAAAACGGTTTTCCTATGATTTTTCAGTCTTCTCCTAAGATTTCTACTGTGTTTAGCAATTTATTTGAGTCTCTCTCTTTATCTGAGTTGTGTTGTTGAAAACCCTAATTTCTAGTCCTAAACCCTAAGTCCCTGATTGTCTCTGTGATAATATTGTTTACATATGTGTCTGTACTTGCGAGCTTTATGGTTCTCTGAAACTTTACCCTATGGTGTTCATATACATCTATGATTTTCTTGCTTTTTCTGCTTACATCCATATTTACCCTGTGATGCATATGAATCCCTAATTTCGTATGGTTTTACGCTATTGTGATTACTAGGGTTTCATATTTCTTGAACATTGTCTATTTAATTTGTGTTATTTTCCTTTAGTTAATGTTGTCCTTGTTTGAGTCCTTGATTCCCTGGGATTAGTTTCCTTCACTGATCTCCTAGGGTAATACAGTACTGATTTTGATCCATGAGTTATTCACTTGCATGATTTGATTAATTCTACTGTTTAATCGATTCTTAATAAGATTTTCTGAACCTAGACTAATTACTTGTTTTATATGCTGAAATTATTTTTCCTGTGTGGTATTCCATTCATACGTGATACTTTCCCTAATTCTTGCTAATTTCCAGTAATTTTGAACCTCACTTGAGGGTTTCCTGCTGATTTCCATCATTCCCTACCTTATTTTTCGTAGTTAATTATGCTAAAAAAACGATTCTTATGACATTCCTTAATTAATGTGATTACATGCCCTATACTTGTATTGATTTGAAATATTTCCTTATATGTTATATGCCAGCCATGTGATTTATTTCCTTATTTGGTCATTTGTCTTTACCGTTTGAATATTGACTCCTTAATTCAAGCGAGTACTTGGGTTGATTATGCTCTGATTGATTCCCAGTCCCTTAATTACTGGTTAATTTGATTCCTACCCTTATTTACCTATATTTTTAAACTACTATATATGATGCTCTTTTCTACTCTCATAATAGACCTACATACAGACTTAGACACACACAATATCTACCTTGTTCTATTCTTTTACTCACACACACATTCTACTGCCACGCTCTCTTGATTTCTTGATGTTACTAGTCGGCTAGAAGCCAAAGACTAGTCATTCTACTTGATTATTCCTTGCTCTGTATTTTCTATCTTCAGCTGGTATGTGTTCAATTTATATTTAAAGTCCCAAAACCAATATGTTTCTTTCACTACTTCAGTTTATTTTGTTCTTAGTATGTTTCTATCTATGGTTTTGTTGTGCGACCTGTAATTGAGATGCTTTCTTGTTTATCTAGTTATGTTAGGTTCTACCTCTTTACAATCAGCATGCTCTTTTGAATCAGTAACTTGTCCTCACTTTGTTTAACACTTTTGTGTTGTTGCCTAGTTCTAGTATGCACTCATTGGGCCATCATCCCAAATTGTCCTAATGTCATACTCAGTCATGTTTAGTATAAAATCGTATACTTTGCTATCTCCTAATCCCACTGAATCCCCTAAGCATTTCTGATCTTGTAACTATGTTTCATTAGTGCTCCTGAATCTATGTGTCACTATCTGCACCATTTGCAAGGCCATTTGTCTATTATGTGTTTTATTTTTTATACATGCTCTATTTGTCCCCAGTTCCCATTATCCTTGTGTGAAGGTTGTTCTTTGAGTGTTGTTGGAACTATTTTGGTTATAAGTTTGGTTTGTTGTTTATATGACTCCACTATTGTTTTCAAACGCTGTTTTACCAAACAACTCTCTTAATTACGAAAATCTTTTCAAACTAAGTCTCTTTCAACACTGTTTTTGTCAAAAACCTTTTTAAACTTATCTCCTGCACTTCACTTTATTCCTAGACTCTTAAGTTCTGACCCCTCAGTGTGAGCACTGCTTTGGGACCCATGAGCTCCCTCTGAGCTCTGACACACTGAGGCTGGTACTTCCACACTGCACATGTTCAATTCTTGGTTACCAAGTCTGGGTGTGAGCATTGCCTGGGAGCCCTTGAGGTCCTTAGGGAACTTTGACACACCCGGATTATGAAAGGTTGTGAAATACCATATGGCAATAGAATTCATGCTTAGGACCAACGTGTGCAAAATCATGCATTATATACCATGTCCCTAGGTCTCATACATACTGGTTCCAGCATCTTTGACATTATTATTATATCACCTAGAAATCCTGTTCTAGGATATATTGATAATTTGCACTTCAAGCAATTCTGCCTCATCATGCCATAACCATGTCTCATAAACACTTAGAAATCCTGTTTATAAGATAGTGCTAAGTAAATTGTCATGCTTGCATATTCTGAAACCATGATTAATACTAGACTGTTGTGCATTTAGATAACCTGTTCTTTAGGAATTTTGCATATAAATCATCCTGCCTTACCCGTGCATTAGATATCATGTTATAGGGTCCTAATCATTCAACTACGCTTAGTCTAATTACTGATGCATATAAAAGGTATAATCAACCTCACTCAGTTTTTCTCTAAAAAGACTGGTAATGTTTTTGTGTTCTGAATAACCTAGAACAACATGTTTAGGTAACAATCAGCAATAGTTCCTCTAATAATTCTATTAATAGACATCCCCCCCCCCCCCNCCTCTTCTGTGTGTTTTGCTTAATGTTAACATGTTCTCTTAATCAGTAGGCAAACTGATTAGGGATTTAAAATAATATAAACAAAATTACATGTCTGTTATTCAATGAATTCACCTAGACACCATGTCCTAGGGTCTTAATTAAACAAAATTGCCCTTATATGTGTTTGAGTTGTGCTAATTACGTGCATTATTTGTGGAGGTAAATTTGAGCCTCTTATATGCTCCTATGTGTTTCCCATTAACTGCAGTCCTACATGTTCTTTGTTTGTCGCCTTAGAGTTTTACCCCTTTAACATGAGGGTCTACCAAGTACCTACCTTTGTTTAGGATAGTAGTCATAACCTCCTCTGAGACTGATAGGAAGGGACGGGTAATAGCACGCAATAGAGTTCGTGACTAACGCGCGCTTTAATTACCTTCACGGGGTGGGGAAGGGTAGAATATGGATATGATGATCGATGCGCTAATACCACGTGTATCCCCTCGTTGAGGAGTGTCATATCGGGTATTTCATTGATGTGATCCATATTATCATAAACCTAGGATACTTCTTGTTTTAAATATTAGATTATAACTCTTTTCAAATTTAGTCGTTCTATAATCATTTTCAAACACATGCATGCTTTAAATCCCCTCTTACTTGAGCCTTTACTTGCTTGTTTGCAAATTCACAAAACCATTTGGCCGGGAACCACACTTGTAGATCCGGAGGGGCGCTAACACCTTCCCCTTGGGATAATGTCAAGACCTTACCCTATCTCTGGTTACCAACGTAGTTTTAAATAAAACCCCCTTGGTTCCCTAACGCACCGTTAAAATCGTTAGGTGGCGACTCTCCAAAAAATGTAAACCCCTTTCCCAAAAGGAAAAAAGTTGTCTCAACCCAAAATGTCTTGCACCCAATCTTCCTCCACGAGGGGGGGGGGGGGGAAGGGGTGCATGACAGCATGGCGACTTTTCTGGGGATTATAGGCTTTTACAATTTCAAATTGTTTCGTGAATTTGTGCCTTTATTTTTGTTTAAATACTTGCACCCTTTCCTCTTCCCTTTACATGCAACTAATTGTTCATTTCAAGTATTTACTTTTCCTCAAAAATGAAACTAACATGTCTCTTTGTTTTCCTTTGTAACTGCTTTAAATCATAACCATTTTATTCATCGCTTTCCTTAACGTGCAAATACATGAAAACTTGTTTTAATACTTATCATTGCATAATCATGCTCAACATTCATACTCCACTCGTGCCAAACAAAATACTATAGCAACGGTTGATGAGTGGTTGCGCTCTTCCTGTATTATCACCCTCTAAATTCGGAAAGGCTTATTTGCGGTAAAATTAGTCGATCAGTGGTGTAGTCGACGGTTCCGTGCCTTTCCCTTTTGAGTTGTCCGCTCAAGGGTACCAGTCTAAAACCCCGTAGAAACCCTTACTCTGTTGTATTGTTGCATGCATTATGGTAAAACCTAGTCAAGCTAATGTGTCGTCTACACGATAGCTTTTAAGATAGCCTTATCCAAAGTCCATCGGGTTTCCCTAAACCCAAACGGACATCATCACGTCCTGTGCATTTATTGGGAGAACCAAATGCTTCCTACTAATTATTGAGGTTAAATAGTCGAGTCCGATGGGGGTAAGGGCCTAACTCTGTTTGCTTTGCAGAAAATATGAGGCACTAAGTCCCCAGATTCGGCATGGTAGCAAATATTCACCCAAGACTGCTGAGTTGGTGGGAAGATCTACACTCCAGCGACAAAGCTCTCGTCAGAAAATACTTGGGAAACTTACCATCTCTCCTAGAAATCCAACCTAACAAAATGATAATAGAGGTTGATACCTTGTTCTGGGATCGTGAAAGATCTTTTTTTTGCTTCGGGGACATTGAAATGATGCCTTTGTTAGAAGAGATCGGAGGACTGGCTGGCCTAGTGTGGAAACCCTGGGGTTGTTGATGCCTGAGAACCGCACATGCAAAAGTTTCCTTAAAATAATGAGTCTGAAGAAGAATGCAGAACTAGTATGCTTGAAGGAGTCGTACATCCCTTTTGACTATTTTTATGAAAGTTACGGCCATATAAAGACGATGAGGTGAATATATCTATATCACTTGAGTTCGAGCCGACACCACTTACAAATACACCAGTGCCAATTGAGGTTGATTTCGTGTCTCCGGAAAATGCACCTGCACCATTCGAGGTTGCAGTCTTGCCACCTAAAGCACATGTTCCATTTGAAGTAAGGATAGCCGTACCAATATCAGTGGCAATGTTAAGCACGCCACCCTTCTATACAAATGTTGTACCTTGGGACTATACAACCGAGGCGAGAAGGAGAGGCAAGGTCAAAACTGAAGAAGTTGTCGCAGCACAAGGTATGACAAGAATTGGTAGGGTCTATACCCCTGAGCATCTGGCCGAATAAAGAAAATAAGCTACCAACCAGCCTCCCCTTATTGAAACAGGTCCAGATGACCTTTGGTGAAAAGTACAGGCCAAGGAGTATTCGGTCATTGACCAGTTGAACAAGACGCCAGCATAAATATCCATCCTTTCTCTGCTGTAGAATTCCGAGACGCACAAGAATGCTCTGTTGAAGGTGTTGAACGAAGCGTATGTACCAAACAACATCACTAGTGGAGAAATGGCCAATATGGTGGGCCAAGTGTTGGAAAGCCACAAGATCACTTTCCATGAGGACGGGCTTCCACCTGAGGGGATGGGTCATAACAAAGCGCTGCATATCACTATGCAATGCAAAGATTATTTCATCACAAGAATCCAGATCGATGGAGGATCCAGTCTTAACATAGGTCCACTGATAACACTCAAGAAATTGGGTAAAAAGATGCATGAGATAAAGGATGGAGAAATCAACGTGAAAGCCTTCGATGAATCTCAGAGGTCCACTATTGGTGAGATTAGTTTGTGCCTGCAAATGGGACCAACTTGGTTCGAGGTTGACTTCCAAGTAATAGATGTGCCAGCATCCTACAATCTGCTATTGGGATGCCCCTGGATCCATGTTGTTGGGGTCGTAGCATCAACGCTACATCAGGCGGTGAAGTTCGAGTGGAACCACCATGAGGTAATTATTCGTGGGGACGGTAGCAACCCTATTTACAATCGCCAGACGATTTCGGTGATTGAAGAGAGAAGGAAGGGTGGGTGGAGAAACTTACCACCACATTAAACGGGTCAATGCTATCAACAAGGACAAATGGTGGGATAACAAGATCGCAAGTATGATGAATTGGCGAGGGTATGAGCATGGCAAAGGACTCGGCAAGAACCTCCAAGGGATTTCCAAACCTATAAAACTCAAGAAACATGGTACTACTTACGGTCTGGGATATGAATACACTTGGAATGAATTCAGAAACTGGTCGCCACCTTGGCACGGCCCTTATGACCCTTTGGAGAAATCGATATCGCATCTGGAGAAGACCTTCCGACAAGCCGACATTATCTATGGAATAGACGAAGAAGAAGCACTGGCAACAATAAGGAGCTTGTTTCTAGGGGTCGGTAATATGGACTGCTACGTTATTCTCGAGGAGGAGGGGGAGGAAGGACCTTCCATACAGGTAGTGAACAGAGGAACATTCCGCAAGAACTGGTCTATCAGGATGACCAAAGCCCGACGAGCCTCGGGGTAGCAAGGCTAAAAAAAGCATTATTTACTGTTTCATTTACTAAATGATTTTCCCTTTCTGCATTTTTCAATTCCTGCAATAAGATCTTCAATGTTCAAAAAAACCACTCAATTTATCAAAAGCATTTTCAAATCTCTCCATATGAATCAATATTTATTGCTATTACTTGTCTTGATGAACCGATGACTATCACATGCAATGAGACAACACAGCAAATGGATATTGCTTCAAAAGAAGATGATATACCCGACGAGATTGTCAAAGAGGTTGAGAATTTTGAGAGAAGACCTAAGTCCAACCTGGACGATACTGAAGTTATCAACCTGGGAGATTCAGAAAACCTCAAGGAGACTCGCATCAGCATTCATTTGTCTCCATCAGAAAAGAAAGAATACACAGAGTTTCTAAAAGGGTATGAGGACATATTCGCCTGGTCGTATGATGAAATGACTGGTCTAATTACGTCTATTGTGCCTCACAAATTGCCAACCAATCCAATGTGTCCACCGATAAAACAAAAGCTTAGAAATTTCAAACCCGACATGAGTTTGATAAAGAAAGAAGTTACCAAGCAGATCAACACCAAAGTTCTCCCGGTAGTTGAATACCCAACATGGTTAGCCAACATTGTACCAGTGCCAAAGAAGGACGGGAAGGTCAGAGTATGTGTCGACTACCGGGATCTCAACCGGGCCAGTCCAAAAGATGACTTTCGCTTACCAAATATACACATCCTGATTGACAATTGCGCCAAGCATGAATTACAGTCATTCGTGGATTGCTTCGCTGGTTATCACCATATTTGGATGGATGAGGAAGATGCTGAGAAAACGGCTTTCATTACGCTGTGGGGAGTGTACTGTTATAAGATAATGACGTTCGGCCTAAAGAATGCAGGGGCCACTTATATGAGAGCTATGACCATCATCTTCCACGACATGATTCACAAGGAGATCGAGGTATACGTGGATGATGTTATTATCAAGTCCAAAAATCCACTGACCACATAGAAGATTTGAGTAAGTTCTTTGATAGGTTGCGAAAATACAATCTGAAATTGAACCCCGCAAAGTGTGCATTCGGGGTTCCTGCTGGGAAGTTGCTGGGGTTTATTGCGAGCCGCCGGGGAATAGAATCAAATCTGCCCAAGGTCAAAGCCATTCAAGAACTACCACCACCAAGGAACAAGAAAGATGTGATGAGTTTCCTGGGGAGACTTAATTACATCAGCTGGTTTATCGCACAATCTATAGTTATTTGTGAACCGATCTTTAGGATGCTGAAGAAGGACGCTGCAACCAAATGGACCAATGATTGCCAAAAGGCCTTCGACATAATCAAGGAATATTTGTCAACACCGCCAGTCTTGGTACCACCCGAGCCAGGTAGACTTCTATTACTCTACCTTATCGTGTTAGATGGAGCTTTCGGCTGCGTTTTGGGACAACATGATGAAACAGGAAGGAAGGAGCAAGCTATTTATTACCTCATCAAGAAGTTCACTCCGTATGAGGCCCGGTATTCTCTATTGGAGCGCACAAGCTGCACTTTGACCTGGGTCGCTCAAAAGTTGAGGCACCACTTCTGTGCCTACACAACATATCTCATATCGAGGATGGATCCATTAAAATACATATTTCAGAAGCCCATGCCCATTGGCAAGCTGGCCAAGTGGAAAATCCTATTGAGTGAGTTCGACATTGTTTATGTAACTCAGAAAGCAGTTAAGGGACAAGCTCTGGCAGACCATCTTGCTGAGAACCCCGTGGACGGAGAATACGAACCCTTGAAAACGTATATTCCTTATGAAGAGGTATCATTCATAGGAGAAGACATTGCAGAATCTTATGACGGTTGGAGAATGTTCTCCGATGGAGCAGCAAACTTCAAGGGAGCTGGAATTGGGGAAGTCCTAATATCGAAAACCGGCCAACATCATTCGGTGTCCGCCAAACTCAGGTTACCCTGCACCAACAATATGGCAGATTATGAAACTTGCATCTTAGGGCTCAACATGGACATTGACATGAATGTCCAGGAGCTGTTAGTGATTGGTGACTATGACTTGCTGGTCCATCATGTACAAGGAGAATGGGCAACCAAGAATTCCAAGATACTACCATATCGGCATCACGTACAGGATTTAAGAAAGAGGTTCACAAAGATAGAATTTTGGCATGTCCCCATAATCCCGAACGAGTTCGCCGATGCATTGGTTACTTTGTCCTCAATGATCCAGCATCTGGACAAGAATTTCATTGACCCTATTCCGGTAAAAATCCATGATCAGCCGGCTTACTGTGCCCATGTTGAATAAAAAGCAGACGGAAATCCTTGGTTTCATGACATCAAGGAATATTTGGCAAAAGGAGATTACCCAGAGCTGGTGAATCCCACTCAGAAACGCACACTTCGAAGACTATCCAACAATTTCTTTCACAGTGGAGGAATCTTGTATAGGAGGACTCCCGATTTGGGGCTATTAAGGTGTGTTGACGCAAAAGAAGCATCAAAACTACTGGAAAAAATTCATGCTGGGACCTGCGGTCCGCATATGAACGATTTTGTTTTGGCAAAGAAGATACTCTGAGCTGGTTACTTTTGGATGGCTATGGAAACGGACTGCATCTAGTACGTTCGGAAATGCCACCGTTGTCAGATACATGGGGATAAGATAAAGGTACCTCCATATGAACTCAATGCAACAAGCTCACCATGGTCATTTGCCGCCTGGGGTATGGATGTTATTGGACCAATCGAGCTTGTCGCCTCCAACGGACACAGGTTCATTCTGGTCGCCATTGACTACTTCACTAAATGGGTCAAAGCAGCCTCTTACAAAGCAGTTACTAAGAAATTTGTAGCCGACTTTGTCCGCGATCGCGTTGTTTGTCGGTTCGGAATTCCAGAGTCAATCATCACCGACAATGGTTCAAATCTCAACAGTGGCTTGATGAAAGCTATGTATGCAACGTTCAAAATCAAACACAAGAATTCCACATCATACAGACCGCAAATGAATGGAGCTGTAGAAGCCGCCAACAAAAACATCAAGAAGATACTAAGAAAGATGATAGAAAGGAACAAGCAGTGGCATGAAAAGTTATCATTTGCCTTGTTGGGGTACCGCACCACAGTTCGCACATCAATAGGGGAAACCCCCTATATGCTAGTTTATGGTACAGAGGTTGTTATACCCGCCGAAGTTGAAATTCCATCTCTGGGGATTATGCAAGAAGTTGAGCTCAGCGACACAGAATGGGTAAAGAACCGTTATGAGCAACTAGACCTCATAGACGGAAAGAGAATGAATGTAGTCTTTCATGGTCAACTCTATCAGAATAGAATGTCCATAGCCTTCAACAAGAAAGTCAAGCCGAGACGGTTCACACCAGGGCAGCTGGTGTTAAAGAAAATGTTCCTACATCAAGAAGAAGCCAAAGGGAAATTCACTCTCAACTGGCAAGGTCCATACGTGGTTCATCGGGTTTTGATAGGAGGAGCACTTATACTCGCAGAAATGGATGGAGAAGTCTGGCCGAAGACAATCAATTTAGATGCAGTCAAGCGTTATTATGTGTAATCCTTTATGCTTTTATCAATGATGTATTGAACTACGCGGGACCTGATTCCCGTTTAAGAGGGGATACGTAGGTAGCCCTATGGGTACGGTCACAATTCAGTAAAAATCTATCCCCCCCACCCCGGCAATTGGAAACTGGGGCAGAATTTTGAGGAGGACCCTCAAAATTCTGAAGCGAGCAACAACCAGAAGCATTCATCCATCCAACTGGGGAATAATTTTGAGGAGGACCCTCAAAATTCTGAAGCAAGTTCAGCTAAAGTCGCACGAGCAGCAGTCAGAGGCATCCATCCAGCAAACTGGGGCATAATTTTTGAGGAGGACCCTCAAAATTCCATAGCAGGAGAGGTTGCAATGTCTTGAACCGTGTCACGATCGTCGGTTAATCTAAAACTATTTTAAATTATATGTTGTACTATATCTTTTACAAAATCACGCATACTTATTTCTTAAGACAGCTTGTTTAGCAAACGCTACCCCAATGATACAGACAGTATCATCATATCGAGCCGAACTAGTCAATCAGAGCCAATGGGGATACGAACTAACCCTACCCTTACAAAACTCATGACTTTTCTTTGGATGCAGGCACTAAGGTTGAAAAATCCCTAGACATATTGTCCGCCCAGGGGACAACCATGTTCAAAATCACAATCAGCAAAACCATCATACTCGCTGTCATCTATTATCAATACAAACAACGCCCCGCAGTCACAATACCCTCAATGATCGCAATGTCGCAATCTATCACCAGCTAAGAATTCTTACCGTCATTTATTTTTTGCATAAGGATACTTTTCTGCCTTCCGAGACTAAACGTTGGCTCCCTTTGCATCGCATTCTTGCATAAGGCTACCTTTTTCCCTTCCGAGGTTAAGCTCTACCTCCATTTGCATTCTTGCATGAGATTACCTTTCTGCCTTCCGAGACTAAACGCTGCCTCCAATTTGCTTTTCAAAGCAACCATTGTTGTATCAAGCATTATTTATTTCATTTTCCTTTTGGGCTGAGCTCTTCCCCTTTAATTCGCAAGACTAAGCTCTGTCTTATTAGCATCATACTATTGCATCTTCATGGGCTAAAATATCACCAACCTATCCAAAGTCGTCATCGTTCGGAGGCATCATCTTCATAGCCCGAGAACATCATGTCATGGCCTAAGGATTTATTTAATCATTTTGCATATCATTATTCAAAGGCATCATGGTTCGGAGGCATCATCCTCATGGACCGAGAACATCATTTCATGTCCTGTGAATCTTGCATCAAGCAATTCATGGCCCAGAACATCATGGTCTAAAGGACGTCATCCCTAACCGTCCAAAGACAGTATTCATGGTCCGACGGGAACTTGCATCATGTTTAAATTATTCACAATATACGTTCGTGTTGTTTATTTGCAGGTAATCCGGCAAGTAACAGCCATCCCGGTAGGAGAGGTCCCGATCCAGTTCTCCTAAACCATCCATGTAAGCCATTTACTCATATAACCTTGCACTTTGCGTTCGTTCTTGTAAAACTTCATTGATATACTTTACCGATGATTCCTGAACTACATACGACCCTGATTCCTGTAAAATCAGGGATATGTAGGCAACTCAGAAACCAGGGTGCGTCCTAAATCCCTTCAAACAGTTTTGCTCGGTCAAAATTGACCATCATATCTTTACCCGACAACTCTTTCATCCTTTCCGGGTAAGGAGGGGCAGCTGTTGATACCCAATTTTTCCTCAAACTATTTTTAAACTTGCATAAATACCTTCAAAATCAAGTTCCATAACAATTGGTATTTTTCATAATTTTCTCATATTTTTATAAATTTATTTCTAATTTATCCAGTATTTTTATCTCCAATAATTCATTATAAATTGCATTACAAATGATTTCAAAAATATTTCTTGACTTAATACATTATTGTTGGTCTTGTTAAGATCAAATTATTTCACAATTGGTCAAATTGGCACCCTTTGGCTATAATTGCAATAATTTTGCAATTATAGCATAACCATACATTTTATGCTATTACTATCCAATAATTGGTCATTTATATTTGTAAATACTGATTAACCATTTTTAGTTTTTATTTCTTAATCACCAATTTCATTCTTTTGATTATTAATTATTTTTTAACTAATTTTAATTGAGCATTTAACATTTTAATTGAGTATTTAACAGCTAGCCACATTTTATTTAAAATTTATCCCAAATTAAACCCCAACCCACCTGATCTAATTGACCCAATTAACCCAGCCCGAATTCAAATTCCTACCCGGCCCAACCCCTCATCAATTTGAGTCGTTGATCAATTTAGATCAACGGCCCAGATCGTTTGTTACCATAATTAGAGTTGAACGACCCCCCCCCCCATATCTCATTTCACTCGTCTCTCATCTTTCTATTCTCTCTCTCTAGCTCTATGATCTCTTCCCCTGCTCCGATGAGCTCCTTCGTCTTTTCCGGCGACCTCTCCACCGAAGGCCATGGAGTACTCATCCTCAGACCTCCTATGGTCCTTTTACACTGGTGTTTGCTATCTCTAAGGTCTTCAAGAGACCTGGGTTAACTCTCCTACCCCCCTGGGCCTGTGCTCACCATTCTCCGGCCACCTCCGGCCGTCGAGTGAGATCTATGACTTTTTGGTTTAAACAAGTAACATTTTGAGGTTTTTCTTATCTTTCTGGATTCTCTTTGAAACCGTAATGCTTAAACACCCCGATTCTTTTAGATCTATGATAGATCTGTGTAGGTTTTGAACTATTTCGTTGTTTTCCTCAAAAACTCTCTGATTTTCTCTAAAGTGACTCTTCATCTTCAACTAGGGTTTCATAACCCCTTCTTTTAAACGGTCTTCCTACGATTTTTCAGTGTTCTCCTAAGATTTCTACTGTGTTTAGAAATTTATTTGAGTCTCTTTCTTTATCTGAGTTGTTGTGTTGAAAACCCTAATTTCTACCTTAAACCCTAATTCCCTGATTTTGTCTGTGATAATATTGTTTGCATATGTGTCTGTACTTGCGAGCTTTATGATTCTCTGAAACTTTACCCTATGGTGTTCATACACGTATCTGGTTTTCTTACTTTTTCTACTTACATCCATGTTTACCCTGTGATATATATGAATCCCTAATTTCGTATGGATTTACGCTACTATGATTACTAGGGTTTCATATTTCTTGAGCATTGTCTATTTAATTTGTGTTATTTTCCTTTAGTTAATGTTGTCCCTGTTTGAGTCCTTGATTCCCTGGGATTAGTGTCCTTCACTGATTTCCTAGGGTAATACAGTACTAATTTTGATCCATGAGTTATTCACTTGCCTTATTTGATTAATTCTATTGTTTAATCGATTCTTAATTAGATTTTCTGAACCTAGACTAATTACTTGTTCTATATGCTGAAATTATTTTTCCTGTGTGGTATTCCAGTCATACGTGATAGTTTCCCTAATTGATGTTAATTTCCATCATTCCCTAACTTATTTTTTGTAGTTAATTATGTGGTCAAACCGATTCTTATGACATTCCTTAATTAATGTGATTACCTGCCCTATACTTAACTTTGTTTGAAATGTTTCCTTATATGCTATATGCCAGCCATGTGATTTATTCCCTTATTTGGTCACTTGTCTTTACCGTTTGAATATTGACTCCTTAATTCAAGGGAGTACTTGGGCTGATTATGCTCTGATTGATTCCCAGTCCCTTAATTAGTGGTTAATTTGATTCCTACCCTTATTTACCTAGATTTTTAAACTACTATATATGCTGCTCTTTTCTACTCTCATAACAGACCTACATATAGACTTAGACACACATGAATATCTACCTTGTTCTATTCTTTTACTCACACACACATTCTACTGCCACTCTTTCTTGATTTCTTGTTGTTACTAGTCGGCTACAAGCCAAAGACTAGTCATTCCACTTGCTTATTCCTTGCTCTGTATTTGCTATCTTCAACTGGTATGTGTTCAATTTATATTTAAAGTCCCAAAATCAATATGTTTCTTTCACCTACTTCAGTTTATTCTGCTTAGTATGTATCTATCTATGGTTTTGTTGTACGGCCTGTAATTGAAATGCTTTCTTGTTTATCTAGTTATTTTAGGTGCTACCTCTTTAGAATCAGCATGCTCTTTTGAATCAGTAACTTGTCCTCACTTTGTTTAACACTTGTGTGTTGTTTCCTAGTTCTAGTATGCACTCATCGGGCCATCATCCCAAATTTTCCTAAAGTCATACTCAATCATGTTTAGTATAAAATCTTATTACTTTGCTATCTCCTAATCCCCCTGAATCCCCTAAGCATTTCTGATCATGTAACTATGTTTACTCAGTGCACCTGAATCTATGTGTCACTATCTGCACCAATTGCAAGACCATCTGTCTATTATGTGTTTTGTTTTTCATACATGCTCTATTTGTCCCCAGTTCCCATTATCCTTGTGTGAAGGCTATTCTTTGAGTGTTGTTGGAACTATTTTGGTTATAAGTTTGGTTTGTTGTTTATATGACTCCACTACTGTTTTCAAACGTTGTTTTACCAAACAACTCTCTTAATTACGAAAATCTTTTCAAACTAAGTCTCTTTCAACACTGTTTTTGTCAAAAACCTTTTTAAACTTATCTCCTGCACTTCACTTTATTCCTAGACTCTTAAGTTCTGCCCCCTCAGTGTGAGCACTGCTTTGGGACCCATGAGCTCCGTATGAGCTCTGACACACTGAGGCTGGTACTTCCACACTCCACATGTTCAATTCTTGGTTACCAAGTCTAGGTGTGAGCATTGCCTGGGAGCCCTTGAGGTCCTTAGGGAACTTTGACACACCCGGATTATGAAAGGTTGTGAAATACCATATGGCAATAGAATTCATGCTTAGGACCAACGTGTGCAAAATCATGCATTATATACCATGTCCCTAGGTCTCATACATACTGGTTCCAGCATCTTTGGCATTATTGTTATATCACCTAGAAATCCTGTTCTAGGATATATTGATAATTTGCACTTCAAGCAATTCTGCCTCATCATGCCATAACCATGTCTCATAAACACTTAGAAATCCTGTTTATAAGATAGTGTTAAGTAAACTGTCATGCTTGCATATTCTGAAATCATGATTAATACTAGACTGTTGTGCATTTAGATAACCTATTCTTTAGGAATTCTGCATATAAATCATCCTGCCTTACCAGTGCATTAGATATCATGTTATAGGGTCCTAATCATTCAACTACTCTTAGTCTAATTACTGATGCATATAAAAGGTATAATCAACCTCATTCAGTTTTTCTCTAAAAAGACTGGTAATGTTTTTGTGTTCTGAATAACCTAGAACAACATGTTTAGGTAACAATCAGCAATAGNTATTAGGGATTTCAAATAATATAAACAAAATTGCATGTATGTTATTCAATGAATTCACCTAGACACCATGTCCTAGGGTCTTAATTAAACAAAACTGCCCTTATATGTGTTTGAGTTGTGCTAATTACGTGCATTATTTGTGGAGGTAAATCTGAGCCTCTTATATGCTCCTATGTGTTTCCAAATAACTGCAGTCCTACATGTTCTTTTTTTGTCGCCTTAGAGTTTTACCCCTTTAAACATGAGGGTCTACCAAGTACCTACCTTTGTTTAGGATAGTAGTCATAACCTCCTCCGAGACTGATAGGAAGGGACGGGTAATAGCACGCAATAGAGTTCGTGACTAACATTTAATTACCTTCACGGGGTGGGGAAGGGTAGAATATGTATATGATGACCGATGCGCTAATACCACATGTATCCCCTTGTTGAGGAGTGTCATATCGGGTATTTCATTGATGTGATCCATATTATCATAAACCTAGGATACTTCTTGTTTTAAATATTAGATTATAACTCTTTTCAAATTTAGTCGTTCTATAATCATTTTCAAACACATGCATGCTTTAAATCCCCTCTTACTTGAGCCTTTACTTGCTTGGTTGCTAAATTGTACAAATTTACAAAACCATTTGGCCGGGAACCACACTTGTGGATCCAGAGGAGTGCCTAACACCTTCCCCTTGGGATTATTTCAAGCCCTTACCCTATCTCCGGTTAGCTAAAAACCCCTTGGTTCCCTAACGTATCGTTAAAATCGTTAGGTGGAAACTCTCCAAGAAATGCAAACCCCTTTCCCAAAAGGAAAAGAGTTGTCTCAACCCAAAATGTCCTGCACCCGATCTTCCTCCGCGAGGGGGGGGGGGGAAGGGGTGCGCGACAATCAGATCTAGAAATCATGTGTCGTACGTTTCCATTTAAGGAAACCTTGGAGGTCTTCTTCTCTGGAAAAAATGGAGTAAGACGCAAAAGGCAAAATACATCTGTCTCACCGGAAAAAGACCATAGATTTTAGAGCACCCATCTCTCCATTTCTATTTTTTTTTTTTTTTCATTTTTAACTAACTGAAACTCCACCTTAATACCATTAAAGAGACCACTAAAAACAGTCATCCTGGCATCCATTTTTCTCCGGGGAACAAAACCTGCTAAGACCAACTAGCTCTAGCGATGCGTGAAAATTGTCAAAAATGGGATTGAATTTTAGTGGGTGGTCATGGAAATTGTTACAGTGTAGTGGTTGTAATTAATTATTATTACTTTGAAATTGAAAAAGAGGTGGATTAACGTCAGAAGGTGGAGGTGCTACTGTTGCCATATTTAGGTCAAGTAAATTTGGTGGTGATGACAAAATATTTAGGGAAGAAAGTGAAATTAATGTGTGGAAAATAAAAAATATAGTGGGACCCACATAAAATTTTTATGATGATCCGCATAAAGTAAAGTTAAACTTTTTAAAAAAGGGAAAAACTTAATTTTGAGGGGTTCACGCGCTTAGAATTGAATATAAAGCACACACTTTGCCATGTCAGCGTGAAGGGTTCACGAGGTACACTTAATAGCCACTTGAAGTGTTAAATTGGTAAAGTCGTCAGTTGAGGTGTCTGGTTGATCGTTGAGGACAACTTACAGGGGTTGTTTATGTATTTAGCCATTTCAATACCATCTTTGGGCCTCCTTCCTCTTCTAAATGGGACAAATGATCTGCTACCTGATTTTCACTTCCTTTTCTATCATCTCGAGGTCAAATTCTTGAAGTAACAAAACCCATCTCATCAATCTAGCTTTCGAGTCCTTTTTTGTCATGTACCAGAGTGTCGCGTGATCGGTGTGAACAATCACTTTGGTACCCATGAGATAAGACCTAAACTTCTCCATGGCGAACACAATTGCTAACAAATCTTTCTCCATCATTGTATAATTAACCTGGGCATCATTCATCATTTAGCTTGCATAGTACACCAGGTGAAATATCGTGTTCACCATTTGCCCCAAGACCTCTCCTACCGCAACATCACTGTTGATACCTAATATTTCCTCAAAATATTGTAAAATTGCATATATAGCTTCAAAATCATGCATCAATGGCAATTGATATTTTTCCATACTTTTTCTATATTTTTATTAATTTATCCAGCATCTAATTTCCAATAAATAATTATATGATTGCATTACGAATGATTTCAAAAGTATTTCTTGATTTCATTAATTATTTAGGGTCCTATTAAGGCCAAATCATTTCATAATTAGCCAAATTGGCACATTTTGGCCATAATTGCAATAACTTTGCAATTATGGTCCAATAATAAAATTTATGCTATTTTTTGTCCAGAAATTAATTATTTTGTATTTTTAAAATACTAACTAATCATTTTAAACTATTTCTATTCGTGACATTCATTTTTTACAATTTATTAGATATTTTCTAAATTGTTTTATTAATTTTAATTAGGTATTTAACAAATAGCCATTTTTATTTCAATTCTAGCCTATTAAAATCAGCTCAAACCCCAATCCAATTAACTCAATACCCCAAGCCCAATCCGTTAAAATCCACCCGACCCAGTACCTGATTTAATCCTGGTCGTTGATCAATTTTGATCAACGTTCCAGATCCCTCCTTTCCTAATTTAACCCTAAAGACCACCCTTCCCCCTCTCATTCTCTCTGTTCTTTCTGCCGTTACACTCTCCTCTCCCCTCTCATCTCTCTCAAGGCGACCCCTGCTAAACCTAGCTCCCCTCACCGGTCGTTGCTATGCCGGTGACCATGGTGGTCTCACTACCATCCCTAGCCTTCATGGCTCCCTCACATGCCGGATTATTACTACCCGAAGGTTCTCAAGAGAACCTGAAGCGGTTCAACTCCCACCCATGGCCTTTCATGTTGTTCTCCGGCCATCCGAGTAAGATTCCCTTATTTTCGGCTAGAACTAGTGGTTCTTAAGTCGTTTCTCCTTCTCTTTGGGTTGTCTCTATGAAACCCTAACTATCATTCCCTGATTTTCATAGATCTGTAACAGATCTTGGATTACTACGAGCTATTTTTGGTGTTTTCAAAGGTTTTTCTGATTTTTCATGAAGTGACTCTTCCTCTTCAAAACTAGGGTTCTTAAACCTCTTTTCAAAAATGATTTCCCTTCAGATTTTAAGTATTATATTATGATTTTCATTATGTTTAAGCTTTATTTGAACTTTTTCCCTTGTGTCTGAGTTATTTCGTTAAAACCCCCCAAAGTTCTTGGTTTTAATCTGTGGCTCTGAGTTTGTTTACAATAATATGTTTACTTGTTCTATTATATTTACTGTGTTCGCATGAATACTGTCTCGTGACTTTTGCCCTATATTTGCTTGTTAGGGTTTCTGACTGTTATTATCCCTGCTTATTATGTGGTTCTACTCTATTTTTGTTCATTGATGTCTCTGAATCTTCACTTCTCCTGCCTGTATTATACTTATTCAATAATTCATGTTATGCTCTATGTAAATCCCTGATTCCGTGTTATTTTACACTTTTTTTATTACTAGGGTTTCTGATTCTTGCCTATTGTGTGTTTATTCCGTGCAATTTGTGATGATTCCCCTTAGCCAGTACTACTCCTATTTGAATCCCTAATTTCTTGTAATTGATACCTTTCACTAATCTCTTGCGATGATTTCCTTACTGATTTTCAACCTCTAAGATATTTTCTTTCCTTATTTTTGGTCGACTATGCTGTCAATCGATTCTGAAGTACTTTCCTTGATTAGATTTTCTGAACCTAGACTAATTACTTGTTTTGTACTTACTATGCTGAAATTATTGCCTTGTGTGATATATTCCAGTCATATATGGTGTCTTTCCTTATCTTCCCACTACTGTTTGAAGTTAACTCATTCAATTAAGGGAGTATCTATGTTGATTTTATACTAATTGATACCTAGTTCCTTAATCACTGCTTGACTTTGATTCTTGCCTTATTATTCTACCTAGTTTCAACCTATAAGTCATGCTCTCTCATTTAACATAGAGACACGAACATACTGGTTCAGAAAAGCTCTCTCTCACAACTAAAAACTTTTTACTATCTTTCTATGTTACTTACTATTGTTCCAAGTTAGCCAGCTGAAGCCAAGGCTAACTATTGTGCTCCCCTATCCTCCATTTTGTGTTTACTGTCTCCTTTACTGGTATGTTCTGATTTCAATTCAAGTTCCCAAACCAATATGCTTATTTTACTGCTTAAGTTCATCCTGTTTCTAGTTTGTTTCTATCTCTGGTTTTGTTGTGCCACATGTAGTTGACATGCTTACATTCTTGTCTATCTAACATGTATGTTTTGTACTACTTCTCTTTTAAGATCAGCATATGTTACCCCCCCCCCCCTCCCAATCATAGCCTATCCCAATGTGACTCTGTTCCATTTTGTGTTTAACTAGTTTTAGTATGGAGTTGTCTTTGACAAAAAAATTTGTACCTTAAGTTACTTAGTTCTTAAGTTTTTGCTATAGAGCGGTTCATTCATTGAGCGGTTCAACGCCATAGACAAAGACAAATGGTGGGATAGAAAGATCTCCAGCATGATGAACTGGCGAGGCTATGAGCCAGGTAAAGGGCTCGGCAAGAACCTCCAAAGGATCTCCAAACCCATAAAGATCAAGAAACATGGCACCACTTTTGATCTGGGATACGAATATACTTGGGAGGAGTTCAATAGTTGGTCTCCACCATGGCGCGGTCCTTATGACCCACTGGAACAACCGATACCGCATCTAGAGCAGACCTTTTATCAGGCCAGCATTATTTATGGGTCAGCAGAAGAAGAGGCACTTGCAGCATTGAGGAACTTGTTCTTAGAAGATAATGACATGGATTGTTGTGTCGTTATCGAGGAGGAGGGGGAGGAAGGCCCTTCCATCCAAGCTGTAAGTAGAGGAGCATATCTCGGACCATCAAAACAGCCAGAGCTCGGCGAGCCTGGGGGTAGCAAGGCTAAACAAGCACTATTCATCGTCTTTCATTAAATGATTTCCCTTTTTCGTATTTTTATTTCTGCAATAAGAGCTTCAATGTTCAAAACATTTATTCAACTTATCAAAAGTAATTTTACGTTTTTATGAATCAATATTTATTATTATCATTTTCTCTCATTACTTTATTTATACAACATTACTATTACTTATCTTGATGAACCGATGACTGTGACATGAAATGAGACAACGCAACAAAAAGACATCTATTCAGAAGAACAGGATGATATACCTGATGAAATTATCAGAGAAGTAGAGAACTTTAAAAACAGACCCAAGTCCAACCTGGACGAGACCGAAATTGTCAACCTAAGAGATTCAGAAAATGTCAAGGAAACTCGCATCAGCATTCATTTATTGCCGACAGAGAAGAAGGAATACACGGAGTTTTTGAAAGAGTTTGAGGGAATATTCGCATGGTTGTACAACGATATGAGTGATCTGAGCACGTCTATTGTTTCTCACAAGTTACCAACCAATTTGATGTGTCCACTGGTAAAGCAAAAACTTAGAAAGTTCAAACCTGACATGTGTTTGAAAATCAAGGAAGAAGTCACCAAGCAGATGAATGCCAAGGTTCTCAGGGTAGTGGAGTATCCGACCTGGTTAGCCAACATCGTGCCAGTGCCAAACAAAGATGGGAAGGTGAGAGTCTGTTTCGACTACCGGGATCTCAACCGGGCCAGTCCAAAAGACGACTTTCCATCGCCAAACATACACATCTTGATTGACAACTGCGCCAAGCATGAATTACAGTCCTTCATGGATTGTTTCGCTGGTTACCATCAAATCTGGATGGATGAGGAAGATGTTAAAAAACGGCTTTCATTACGCCGTGGGGAGTCTACTGCTACAAGATGATGCCATTCAGCCTGAAGAATGCTAGGGCTACTTATATGAGGGTTATGACCACTGTCTTCCACAATATGATACACAAGGAGATTGAAGTATATGTGGATGATGTTATTATCAAGTTCAAGAAAGTTGTCAATCACATACAAGATCTGAGGAAGTTCTTCAATAGATTGTGAAAATACAATCTGAAACTAAACCCCGCGAAGTGTGCATTCGGGGTGCCTGCTGGGAAATTACTCGGGTTCATTGTCAGCCGTCGAGTAATAGAATTGGATCCGTCAAAGGTTGAAGCCATCCAAGAGTTACCACCGCCAAAGAACAGGAAAGATGTGATGAGTTTCCTGGGACATCTCAACTACTTCAGTCGATTCATAGCCCAGTCCACAGTCATATGTGAGCCGATCTTCAAGATGCTGAAAAAGGATGGCGCAACCAAATGGACCGATGATTTCCAAAAGGCCTTCGACAGAAATAAGGAGTACATGTCAACGCCGCCAGTCATAGTACCACCTGAGCCAGGTAGACCTTTACTACTCGACCTCGCAGTATTAGATGGAGCTTTCGTCTGCGTTTTGGGGCAGCATGACGAAACAGGGAGAAAATAACATGCCATTTATTATCTGAGTAAGAAGTTCACTCCGTACGAAGCTCGGTATTCTCTATTGGAACGTACCTGCTTTGCTTTAACTTGGGTAGCACAGAAGCTGAGGCATTACTTCTGTGCCTACACAACTTATCTCATATCAAGGATGGATCCCTTGAAATACATCTTTCAAAAATGCATGCTCACGGGCAAGTTGTCCAAGTGGAAAATCCTGCTGAGTGAGTTTGACATTGTCTATGTGACTCAGAAGGCAGTCAAAGGACAAGCGTTGGCAGACCATCTTGCTGAGAATCCTGTGGAAGGAGAATACGAACCCCTGAAAATGTATTTTCCCGACGAAGAAGTGTCATTCATAGGAGAAGATATTGCAAAATCCTATGACGGTTGGAGAATGTTCTTCGATGGAGCAGCGAATTTTAAAGGAGTCGGCATTAGAGATGTCGTGATATTGGAAACTGGTCAACATTATCCGGTATCTGTTAGACTCAAATTCCCCTACACCAACAATATGACGAAATATGAAGCCTACATCTTAGGGCTCAATATGACCATTGATATGAACGTCCAAGAGCTGTTAGTGATTGGTGACTCAGACTTGCTCATACATCAGGTGCAAGGAGAATGGGAAACTAAGAATTCCAAGATACTGTCATATCTGCACCACGTGCAAGAATTGAGAAAGAGGTTTACAAAGACGGAATTTCGGCACGTCCCCAGAATCCAGAACGAGTTCGTTGATGCTTTGTCCACTATGTCGTCTATGATTCAACACCCAGACAAGAACTTCATTGATCCCATTCCAGTGAAGATCCATAACCAACCAGCTTACTGTGCCCATGATGAAGAAGAAGCAAAAGGAAAGCCTTGGTTTCATGATATCAAAGAATACTTGGCGAAGGGAGAGTACCCAGATCTTGCAAATCACACTCAGAAACGCACACTTCGAAGATTGTCCAACCATTTCTTTCACGGCGGAGGAATCTTGTATAGGAGGACTCCTGATTTGGGACTATTAAGATGTGTCAACGCAAAGGAAGCATCCAAGATATTAGAGGAGATTCATGTTGTGACCTGCGGCCCGCATATGAACGGTTTTGTTTTGGCCAAGAAGATACTAAGATCGGGTTATTTCTGGATGACCATGGAAACGGACTGCATCCAGTATGTACGTAAATGCTACCGATGTCAGCTACATTCAGATATGATAAAGGTAACTCTAAATGAGCAATGCAACAAGCTCGCCCTGGCTGTTCGTCGCTTGGGTCATGGACGTTATTGGACCAATTGAGCCTACCGCCTCAAACGGACACAGGTTCATCTTGGTAGCAATTGACTATTTTACCAAATGGATCGAAGCAGCATCCTACAAAGCAGTGACTAAGAAAGTCGTGGCAGACTTCGTCCGCAACCGCATCGTTTGTCGGTTTAGAGTTCCAGGGTCAATCATCACCGACAATGGTTCCAATCTTAAAAGTGACTTGATGAAATCTATGTGCGAGACCTTCAAAATCAAAAACAAGAATTCCACAGCCTACCAGCGTCAGATGAATAGAGTTGTAGAAGCCGCCAACAAAAACATCAAGAAGATATTGAGGAAGATGATAGAAAAGCACAAGAAGTGGCACGAGAAGTTATCATTCGCTTCACTGGGATATCGCACCATAGTCCTCACACCAACCGGGGCAACTCCTTACATGTTGGTTTATGGTATAGAGGTTGTCATCCTCGCTGAGGTAGAAATTCCTTCCCTAAGAATCATACAAGAAGTTGAGCTCAGCGATGCGGAGTGGGTAAAGAGTCATTACCAGCAACTAGCCCTCATAGACGGGAAAAGAATGAACGTAGTATGCCACTGTCAACTTTACCAGAATAGAATGACCCGAGCTTTCAACAAAAGAGTCAAGCCGAGACAGTTCACACCGGAGCAACTGGTGTTGAAAAAGATCTTTCCACATCAAGATGAAGCCAAAGGGAAGTTCTCTCCCAACTGGCAAGGTCCATACATGGTTCACTGAATAATGACTGGAGGAGCTCTTATACTTGCAGAAATGGATGGAGAAGTCTGGCCAAAACTTCTCAATTCAGATGCAGTCAAAAGCTACTATGTGTAATCTTTTATGCTTCTACCAATGATGTAAATTGAACTATGCCTGACCTGATTCCCGTTTAAGAGGGGATATGTAGGCAGCCCTATGGGTTCGATCACAATTCAATAAAAATCTCATTTTTCCCCGCAATTGGAAACTGGGACAGAATTTTGAGGACCCTCAAAATTTCGAAGCAAGTTCAGCTGATCGCCGCATGAGCAGCAGTCAGAAACGTCAACCCATCATACTGGGGCAGAATTTTGAGGAGGACCCTTAAAATTCCGTAGCAGTAGAGTTTGCAATGTCTTGAACTGTGTCACATTCGTCGGTTCATCTAAAAACTATTTTAAATTATATGTTTGTACTATATTTTCACAAAAATCATGCATACTTATTCTTGAAACAACTTTGTTTAGAAAACGCTACCCCAATGATATGAATGGTATCATTAGATCAAGTCGAACAAGTTAAGAAAAGCCGGCGGGGATACCAACTAACCTTCCCCCGTTTACAGAACTCACGATTTTTCTTTGGATGCAGGCACAAAGACTGCAAAAACCTCAAAGCGCACTACCCGCCCAAAGGACAAACAAACACAATTCTCAAAAACGTCGCACATACCGACGCTTATTATCAACACAAACGATGATTTATAATCACAACGCTCACGACGGTCGCAATATCGCAATTTATTACCAACTAAGAACTTTTTCTATCATTTCTCATTTAATTCTCTGCATAAGGCTACTTTTTTGCCTTCCGAGACTACGCACTGTCTCCATCTGCATATGCATAAGGCTACTTTCTGCCTTTCATCTGCATAAGGCTACTTTTCTGCCTTCCGAGACTAAGATTTGTCTCCATCTGCATCTGCATAAGGCTACATTTCTTCCTTTCATCTGCATAAGGCTACTTTTCTGCCTTCCGAGGTTAAGCTGTGTCTCCATCTGCATTCGCATAAGGCTACCTTTCTGCCTTCCATCTGCATAAGGCTACCTTTTCTGCCTTCCGAGACTAAGCTCTGTCTCCATCTGCATCCGCATAAGGCTACCTTTCTGCCTTCCATCTGCATAAGTCTACCTTTTCTGCCTTTCAAGACTAAGCTTTGTCTCCATCTGCATCCGCATAAGGCTACCTTTCTTCCTTCCGAGGTTTAAGCTCTACCTCCTTTTGCATAAGGCTACTTTCTGCCTTTCGAGACTAAGCACTGTCTCCATCCGCATTTCTGCATAAGGCTACCTTTCTGCCTTCCAAGGTTAAGCTCTACCTCTCTTTGCATAAGGCTACTTTCTGCCTTTAGAGGCTAAGCTCTGCCTCCAATTTACTTTTCATCGAGACCAAGCATTGTCTCAAGCTCCATTTATTACTCTTTATTACGGGCTAAGCTCTTCCCTTCGATTCACAAGACTAAGCTCTGTCTTGTCTGCATCATATTACCGCATTTTTCATGGGCTAAAATATTGCCAACCTGTCCAAAGGTGCCATCGTACAGAGGCACCATCTTCATGGCCCGAGAATACCATGTCATGGCCTGAGGATCTCTCTAAATTATACATACCATTATTCAAAGGCATCATGGTTCAGAGGAGAGCATCATTTTATTTCCTGCGAATCCTGCATCAAGCAAGTCATGGCCCAGGACGTCATGGTTTGAGGACATCATCCTTAATCGTCCAAAGACAACATTCATGGTCTGGCGGGAACCTGCATCATGTTTAAATTTACGCACAATACATGCTTGTATTGCTTATTTGCAGGTAATCTGGCGAGCAACGGTTATCCGAGCAGGAGCGGTCTCGCTCCAATTCCCAATAACCATCCCCGTAAACCGTCTATTCACCCCGCCATGTATGTTGCATCCGTTCTTGTGATAACTCCATCGGTATACTTCACCGATGGATCCTGAACTACATACGACCTGATTCCTGTAAAACCAGGGATATGTAGGTAGCTCAGAAACCATGGTGCGGCCTGAATCTCTCTAACAGTGCTCGGTCAAAATTGGCCATCATATCTTTACCCGACAAACTCTTTCATCCTTTACGGGTAAAGAGGGGAAGTTGTTGACACCCAATTTTCCCTCAAATACTGTAAAATTGCATATATAGCTTCAAAATCATGCATCAATAGCAATTGATATTTTTCCATAATTTTCCCATACTTTTATTAATTCATCCAGCATCTTATTTCCAATAAATAATTATAAGATTGCATTACGAATAATTTCAAAAGAATTTCTTGATTTCATTAATTATTTAGGGTCCTATTAAGGAAAAATCATTTCATAATTAGCCAAATTGGCACGTTTTGGCCATAATTGCAATAACTTTGCAATTATGGCCCAATCATATAATTTATGCTATTTTTGTCCAGAAATTAATCATTTTGTATTTTTAAAATACTAAGTAATCATTTTAAACTATTTCTATGCGTGACATTCATTTTTTACAATTTATTAGCTATTTTTTAAATTGTTTTATTTATTTTAATTAGGTATTTAACAAATAGCCATTTTTTATTTCAATTCTAGCCTATTAAAATCAGCCCATTAACCCAATACCCTAGGCCCAATCCGTTAAAATCCACCCGACCCAGTACTTGATTTTAATCCTGGTCGTTGATCAATTTTGATCAACAGTCCAGATCCCCCATTTCCTAATTTAACCCTAAAGACTACCCTTCCCCCTCTCACTCTCTTTGTTCTCTCTGTCGTTACACTCTCCTTTCCCCTCTCATCTCTCTCAAGGCAATCCTTGCTAAACCTAGAGCCCTTCACCGGCCGTTGCTATGTCGGTGACCATGGTGGTATCACTACCATACCTAGCCTTCATGGCTCCCTCACGCACCAGATTATTGCTACCCTAAGGTCCTCAAGAGAACCTGAAGCGGTTCAACTCCCACCCATGGCTTTTCATGGCGTTCTCCGGCCGTCCACGACCGTCCGAGTAAGATTCCCTTATTTCTGGCTAGAACCAGTGGTTCTTAAGCCGTTTCTCCTTCTCTTTGGGTTGTCTCTATGAAACCCTAACTATCAATCCCTGATTTTCATATATCTGTAACAGATCTTGTCTTATTACGAGCTATTTTTGGTGTTTTCAAAGGTTTTTCCGATTTTTCATGAAGTGACTCTTCCTCTTCAAAACTAGGGTTCTTAAACCTCTTTTCAAAAATTATTTCCCTTTAGATTTTAAGTATTATCTTATGATTTTCATTATGTTTAAGCTTTATTTGAACTTTTTCCCTTGTGTCTGAGTTATTTCGTTAAAACCCCCCAAAGTTCTTGGTTTTAATATGTGGCTCTGAGTTTGTTTTCGATAATATGTTTACCTGTTCTATTATGTTTACTGTGTTCTCATGAATACTCTGTGATTTCGTGACTTTTGCCCTATATTTTCTTGTTAGGGTTTCTGGCTGCTATTATCCCTGCTTATTATGTGGTTCAACTCTATTTTTGTTCATTGATGTCTCTGAATCATCACTTCTCCTGCCTGTATTATACTTATTCAATAATTCATGTTATGCTCTACGTAAATCCCTGATTCAATGTGATTTTACCCTATTTTGATTACTAGGGTTTCTGATTCTTGCCTATTGTGTGTTTATTCCGTGCAATTTGTGACGATTCCCCTTAATCAGTACCACTCCTGTTTGAATCCATAATTTCATGTAATTGATACCTTTCACTAATTTCTTGCGATGATTTCCTTACTGATTTTCAAACTCTAAGATATTTTCTTTCCTTATTTTTGGTCGACTATGCTGTCAATCGATTCTGAAGTACTTTCCTTGATTAGATTTTCTGAACCTAGACTAATTACTTGTTTTGTACTTACTATGCTGAAATTATTGCCTTGTGTGATATATTCCAGTTATATATGGTGTCTTTCCTTATCTTCCCACTACTGTTTGAAGTTAACTCATTCAATTAAGGGAGTATCTATGTTGATTTTATACTAATTAATACCTAGTTCCTTAATCACTTCTTGACTTTGATTCTTGCCTTATTATTCTACCTAGTTTCAACCTATAAGTACATGCTCTCTCATTTAACATAGAGACACGAACATACTGGTTCAGAAAAGCTCTCTCTCACAACTAAAAACTTTTTACTATCTTTCTATGTTACTTATTACTGTTCCAGCCAGCTGAAGCCAAGGCTAACTATTGTGCTCCCCTATCCTCCATTTTGTGTTTACTGTCTCCTTTACTGGTATGTTCTGATTTCAATTCAAGTTCCCAAACCAATATACTTATTTTACTGCTTAAGTTCATCCTGTTTCTAGTTTGTTTCTATCTTCTGTTTTGTTGTGCCACCTGTAGTTGACATGCTTACATTCTTGTCTATCTAACATGTATGTTTTGTACTACTTCTCTTTTAAGATCAACATATGTTACCCCCCCCCCCCCCCCAATCATAGCCTATCNGTGACTCTGTTCCATTTTGTGTTTAACTGGTTTTAGTATGGACTTGTCTTTGACAAAACAATTTGTACCTTAAGTTACTTAGTTCTTAAGTTTGTGCTATACCCCAATCCCAGGAATCCCCCATAGTACCTCTGATTCTGCAACTATGTGCACTTCTGTCTATTATATGTTCACCTATGTACCCTATGTGTCCCCAACCCCCTATTACCCATGTTTGTGGTTGCTGAACCTGCCTTGGTTCTATGTTCTTCGGCTGTGTATGAACCTATTTTGGGTGTTGTGACTGTTGCTTATTACTCTACTCTCTTTTCAAAAGTTGTTCTACTAAGCAACTCTCATATTTTACAAGAACTATTTCAAACAAGTCTCTTTTTCAAACTACTTTCCTAGTTAAATCTGTTCAAAACTATGTCAAGCACTCTCACTCTACTCTTAGACACCTAAGTTCTGCCCCTCTAACGTGTGACTGCTTAGGGATCCCTATGAGATCCCTCTGAACTCTGATGCATTAGGGCTGGCCCTTCCACACTTCACTTGCTCAACCATGGTTATGAAATCTGGGTGTGAGCACTGCCCGGGATCCCTTGAGGTCCTTAGGGAACTCTGACACACCCGGATAATGAGAAAGGCTGTAACAATCTGGCATTAAATTCTGGAGATCTGGGCCTACTTTCAGGCTCCCTATAGTGTAACATCTTATTTTTTTCTTATCTACTTATGTAATTCATTCTATACTGGTTTGTAATAATTTGTTGTAAACGAATATTGGGGATGGATAGTGAAAAGGGACGGATAGATTCATAGGTTATCTATATCAAGGGTAGAAACCATGCTTTACGTTTATATTTTTCTGTGTGCGCATTAGAATTCATGCTTATGACCAATACGTGCAAGCATATCACGCATTAAAGACCATGCTCCCAGGTTTCATGTATACTATTTTTTTCAGCATCTTATTTTGACATTATCACTATCACTTAGAAATCATGTCCCTAGGATAAATGACAACGTTGATATGAACTGTTGCTCATGAAATCATGTCTAATAATGTTGTAACCTTGTATGCATTTAGAAATCATGCTTTAGGAATTCTGCGTATGGATCCTTTTGTATCTCTTGCTAGCATTAGACACCATGTTGTAGGATTTCATTCATACTCGCTTAATCACACTTAGTTTAACTTCTGGTGTATAAAAAAAGGGTATAAAATAGTCCACTCCGCTTTAACAACTGGTAATAATCCTGCATTTTGCAACACCTAGGTACAACATGTTTAGGCAAACAACGCAAAACAGTTTCTTTAATAGATATGGGTAACTACTGAGCATTATCCCACACCTAGGCAAGCCTTAGGTAATTAAGGTTGTTAAAACTGAAAATACGTTTCTTCTGTGTACTGTCTAACTGTCAGCAGGTTTTAAGATCAGTAGGCAAAACTGATTAAGACCTCCTCTCTGAGTTATGAAATGAATCTGCCTCTTTGTTATTATCATTTAGATACCATGCTTTAGGATCTGAAAACCCAGACCTTAACTGTGTTTGAGTCATGCTGTTTCTTTGCATTATCTGTGGAGGTACTTGAGCCCCTTTGTGTTTGTATGCTTATCCCCTTAATCGTAGTCCTATATGTTTTGTTTGTCGCTTAGTATTTTACCTTTAAACTTGAGGGTCTGCCTAGAACCTTCCTCATAGGATAGAAGTACTAAACTCCTCCAAGGACCATTAGGGAGGGACGGGTAAAAACATGCAATAAAGGTCGTTGACCAACACTCGCTCTAATTACCTTTATGGGGTGGGAAAGGGTAGATATGGATATGATGACCGGTGCGTTAATACCATGTGTAGCCCCTCCTTGAGGAGTGACATATCGGGTATTGCATTGATGTGGTCCATATAACAAATAAACCTAGGACATCCCTTATGCATGTTTAGACTATAATCCTTTTCAAAATCTAATTAGCTATTTAACACTTTCAAACTTAGTAACATATGTGTGCTTAGACTGTGAATATTTCAAAACCATCTACTATTTTAAAACAATGATTGCTTAATTGCTACTCGTACAAATTCACAAAGTTGTTTGGCTGGGAACCACAGTTGTGGATTCTGAGGGGTGCCTAACACCTTACCCTTAGGATAATTTCAAGCTCTTAACCTATCTCTGGTTAACAAACTTGTTTATAAATGACCCCCCCCCCCCCAATAGGTGCCCTAACGCACCTTAACTCCTTAGGTGGTGACTCTTCGAAACTTGCAAACCCCCTTTCCCAAAAGGAAATGAGTTGTCCCAACCCAATGTCATGAACCCCTTGACCGGCCCCAAAAGGAGCTCGGGAAAAAAGGGGGCGCGACAATCACTTGCGTCGCACATAAGCTCAAAGGAGAGCTCCAATTAGGTCCGGTAATGATTGGAGTGGTTGTCAATTTATACTTCAAGAGCTCAAAATCCTTCATGCACTCTTCATTGAAATCAAATTTTCCATCTTTTTTTAGCAGCTTGCACAAGGGGTTCACCACTTTGGAGAAGTCTTTGATGAACCTTCGCTAGAACCCTGCGTGCCCAAGAAAACTTCTAACTCCTATGACGGAAGTTGGAGGAGGTAGCTTTGAAATCACTTCTATTTTCGTCTTGTCCACTTCGATTCCATTCTTTGAGATCTTGTGGCCGAGGACAATGCCCTCCCCGACCATAAAGTGGCATTTTTCCCAATTAAGCACAAGATTTGTCTCTTCACATCGGGCTAGAACCTTGTCAAGATTCTCCAAACATTATTCAAATGAGTCTCCAGCCACACTAAAATCATCCATAAAGACTTCGAGGAAGTCCTCCACCATGTCCGTAAATATAGCCATCATGCACCGCTGAAAGGTTGTGGGTGCATTACACAATCCAAACGGTATCTATGAGAATGGAAAGGTTCCATATGGGCAGGTGAAGGTAGTTTTCTCTTGGTCTTCCGGGGCTATGAGAATCTGGTTGTAACCTGAGTACCCATCCAAGAAACAATAGTAGGCATGCCCGGCAAGTCTGTCTAACAACTGATCAAGAAAGGGCAATGGAAAATGATCTTTTCGGGTCACTTTGTTCAGCTTTCTGTAGTCCATGCATACCCTCCATCCGGTCACGGTTCTAGTGGGGGTCAACTCATTTTTCTCATTTTTCACCACAGTCTGTTGACCCATGTGCTGAATGGGTTTTGAAGAATGACAAAAGGTGACAAGTTGAACCAGGTCCATCTGAGCAAACTTAGTTCATCAAAATAGTTGGCAGCAGAATCGTGCAAACCAAGGAGACATCAGTGATTGGTAACTAGAAAATAACTGAAGAGATGTCTACCAATACGAAAAGGTTGCAAACTGATGAAGATGAGAAGAAGTTGTTTTCAGCAAGGACAGAAATAGAGGAAGGAAGTTGAGTTGTGTTCGAATTCGTCAAAAGCAAGCAGAATAAAACTAAACAACTGACTCTATAAATACTCAAGAGTTAACTGCTGAAAATACACATGCACAAAGAGCAAAAATCGAATTACGTTCTGACAGCAAATATTCCCAGAGAAATTGCTAGCAGAAGTACTGTACAGAATCTACAAGAAAACTAGAAGGAACAGTTTCATCGTGTGAGTCTTGAGTCTAGTTGAATTGTAGTAGGGATTTTAAAATTGTATCTTACAGCTTTCCTAGAAGCAAATTGTAATAGGTACATCTTTGTTCAAGTTAGACTTAACTTGAAGCAGGTAGGAATTAGCTACAGGCTAGTTACTACATAGGTTTAGAGTTAATCCTAGGATTACAAAAGAGTTTATTTTGTAAGTCCGTTGTTGGCTCAGTGTTTAGTGAAGTGTTTGAGAAAATCCTACTGAGGAGTAGGTCGTGGTTTTTTCACCTTTTGAGCCAGGTGTTTTCCACGTAAAAATCCCTATGTATTTACTATTACTGCATTATTATTCCGAAAACAGTAGTAAGCAAAGAAGAACCAGGTTCTTCTTAATAGACAGCACTCGAAAATTGGGTACTTCACAATCAACTCTAAATATTGTGAAGTATTGTAGTCTAAAACAACAATTTGTATCAGAGCAGGTTATCCTTGAAGAGGCTAACACCTAGGAAAAGATCAAGATGAGTGCACCAACTGGGAATTAGGAAGGACAGTCCACTGCAAGGCCACCACTCTTCAATGGCTTGTACTACTCTTGGTGGAAGAATAGAATGATGGATCATCTCATGGGAGAAGTCTATGAACTCTGGGACATAGTCACCGATGGGCCACTTGCACAATGAAGAAAACTGCTGAAGGCACAGATGTGCCAAAGACAAGGGCTGACTGTACAACTGAAGATCTGAAGAAGTGGGAGAAGAATGAAAAAACTAATAAGTAGCTAATATATGGACTAGGCCCAGATGAATACAGCAGAGTCCAAAGATGCAACATTGCCAAAGAAATATGGGACACTCTACAAGTCGCTCATGAAAGAACAACTCAAGTAAAGAGGTCCATAGGTACACTTCTATACTCCCAGTATGAGCACTTCACTATGAGAGAAGGGGAGACTATCCAGGAGATGTACACAAGGTTCACTACCTTGACCAATGAACTAAAATCTCTTGGAAGAGTCATCCTTGAAGAGGACAAGGTTGAGAAGATTTTGACAAGGTTTGTACCTATCTCCTGGGAAAGCAAGATAACGGCCATCCAGGAATCCAAAAATATGGCAACCCTTAGACTGGATGAGTTGATTGGCAACCTGTCTGCCTATGAACTCAGGAGGCAGACCATGCACCAAAGAAGGAGAGAAGTCTTGCACTGAGGATAACAGAGGGAGCAGATCTGGAAGATAATGAGATGGCAATGATCACCAAGGAGTTCAGAAACTTCCTCATGAGAAAGAAAGGCACAACTCGTGGAGGAAACTTCAACAAAGGAAAGGCTCTTGAAAGGCCAGCAAATGATGGATGCTATAAATGTGGAAAAATAGATCATCTCATCAAGAACTTCCCTCAGTGGGAGATTGAATGGAGGAAGGAGAGATATGAAAGGAAGAACAGTAAGAAGGAACAGGTCCAACCCAAGAGAACCACTACAAAGGTTATGGTTGCTGCTTGGGGGGAAAGTTCAGATGAGGAATCAGAAGATGGAGAGACAGAAGAGCAGGCTCTCATGGTGATTGGAGAATCTGATGAGGAGACTTGTGAAGAACCTCAGGTAAGTGTCTCACATCTTAAAGCTAAAATAAAATTTCTATCTTAGGAGAGTCTTTCTGAGTTTCTACTTAAATTTATAGATAATTCTGAGGAAACAACTAAAGAGAGGGATCAACTATCTAAAGAGTGTGCAATGCTTAAGGCAAAATGCATGGACCTGGAAACAAGAGTCAGTGAATCTGAAAAGAAAACCACTGACTTGATGAACCAGGTTCAACCACTCGAAGCTGAAATACTTGAACTAAAATCTGAAACTTAAAGTTAAGACTAGGATCCAGCAAAAGGGCAGTTGATCACTCTCATGCCAAGATAGAAGAAGACTTAGGAAAAATGAAAGATAAACAGTATGCCAAAGATGAACAGATTAAATCTCTCAAAGAAGAACTTGGCAAAATTAAATATGAATTTGATAGAACACGTAAGTGGAATAAGTCTTCTGATGCTTTAACTTGGCTCCAACAGAATCATAGTATAAACCGGAGAGGAATTGGCTTTGGGAGTCCATTGCCTAAGTGGGATCCCAAAAACAAATATCTCACTCTCCCTGAAAAAAAATTTTCACCCATTGTGGGAAGACTGGCCATCACAAATATGAATGTTCTGTCATTAACAAGAAAAACTGGCTACCAAACTGGGCCAGAAAGAATCTGATTCATCCATTCTCTCATGGAAAGGGACCCAAACTAGTTTGGGTTCTTAAAACTAACCCCTGGTTTCCTTTTGAAGGTACAAGTGAAGGGAAGCAGCCAATTTTGGTTTTTGGATAGTGGCTGCTCTAAGCATATGACAGGGAACAAAGAATGATTCCTTTCACTTGAAAACCTCAAAGGAGGAAATGTCTCCTTTGAAAACGGAAAGAAAGGTGAAATAATAGGGGTCGGCAAGGTAGGTAAAGATGACACACGTTCAATTGAACATGTGTATCTGATAGATGGCTTGAAATACAGCCTAGTCAGTGTGTCACAGCTATGTGAAAGAGGTAACCTTGTCGCTTTTACTTCTATAAAATGTTTTGTGATCAACCTGCTTACTGACAAGATTGTTTTGCAGGGAAAAAGAATGAACAATATCTATGTCATTGACTTGTCCACATTGTCTGACAATGAACTCACTTGCCTTAGTGTGTTGGACAGTGATCCCCTCCAGTGGCACAAAAGACTTGGTCATGCAAGTCTGACTCAACTTAACAAACTGGTCTCTAAGAACTTTGTGGTAGGGCTTCCTAACATTAAGTTCAAAGAAGACAAGGTTTGTGAAGCATGTGCAAGGGGGAAGCAGGTAAGGTCTTCTTTCAAAAGTAAGAAAATGGTCAGTACCACCAGGTCGTTGGAGCTGGTTCTTATGGATCTGTGTGGTCCTATGAGAACTCTAAGTAGAGGTGGTAAGAGATATGTGATGGTGCTGGTAGATGACTTCTCAAGGTTCACTTGGACCTTATTCTTGACATCTAAGGATGAAGCATTTGATATGTTCACCTCAATTGTCAAGAAGAACCAGAATCAATTAGGACATCAACTAGCATCCATTAGATCTGACCATGGTACTGAGTTTGAGAATAAGTTTGCTGAGTTCTGTGATGAACATGGTGTAAATCACAACTTCTCTGCTCCTAGAACCCCATAACAAAATGGGGTTGTGGAAAGGAAAAACAGAACTCTTGAAGACATGGCAAGAACAATGCTTCTATCAAGAAAACTACCTCACAGCTTCTGGGCTGAAGCAATTAACACTGCATCTTACATTATCAATAGATGCATGACCAGACCTCTAGTAGAGAAAACTCCCTATGAATTACTTAAAGGGATAAAGCCCAACATATCCCATCTCAGGGATTTTGGATGTAAGTGTTATGTGCATAATAATGGAAAAGATTCTTTAGGAAAATTTGATCCCAGAAGTGATGAGGGAGTGTTCTTGGGATATTCTACACATAGCAAAGCTCATAAAATATACAATAAAAGAACTATGTGTGTAGAAGAAAGTGTACATGTTGTCTTTGACGAAACTAACACTTTATCTGAGAGACAGGAACCTAAAGATGAAGAGCTTGGACTGGTGAGGAGTAATGACTACACTGAAGCACCTATGGAAGGTGGAACAGGTGAAGGACCAGGTTCAACAACCCCACACAACTCGACAAGGGGAATCTCACGTGAAACTACTGGGCCTGATCCTGTTCCACAACCAGAAGACAACATGGAACAATCCAGAAGTGAACAACTGGTGCTTAAACCACACAGATATCAGAGTTCTCACCCTCTTCAGAACATAATAACAGACCTGAGATTTGGAATCAAAACTAGATCTACCTTGAAAAATCTGTGTGGGTTTGATGCATTTCTATCCTTGATTGAACCAAAGAAAATTGTTGAAGCCCTGAAAGATGCTGACTGGTAACTGCCATGCAAGAGGAGCTGAATCAATTTGAGAGAAGTCAAGTATGGCACTTGGTACCCAGGCCACTGGACAGATCAATAATTGGCACCAAGTGGGTCTTCAGGAACAAACTCGATGAGGATGGAACTGTTACAAGAAATAAACCAAGACTGGTTGTTCAAGGATACAGCCAAGAAGAGGGAATTGATTATGATGATACCTTTGCTCCTGTGGCAAGATTGGAAGCTATTAGACTCCTTATAGATTTTGCTGCACATATGGAATTCACTCTTCATTAGATGGATGTCAAGAGTGCCTTTCTCAATGGCTATCTGAAGGAAGAGGTATTTGTGAAACAACCTCCTGGTTTTGAGAGCAAAGAATCACCTGATCATGTCTATAAACTTGACAAGGCTCTCTATGGTCTCAAGCAAGCACCTAGGGCCTGGTACGAGAGATTGTCAAAATTCCTGCTGGAACATGGGTACAAACGAGGAAAAATAGACAGTACTTTGTTCCTAAAGGAAAAACGGAAGGATCTTCTGATTGTAAAGATATATGTTGATGATATCATATTTGGGGCAACAACTGAAAAACTTAGCAAGGAATTTGCTACATTAATGGGGAGTGAGTTTGAAATGAGTATGATGGGTGAGCTGACCTTCTTCTTAGATCTGCAAATCAAACAAACTCCACATGGAACAATGATTCATCAACAGAAGTATGTGAAAGAACTTCTCAAGAAATTCAAGATGGAAGATTCAAAGGAGATAGATACCCTAATAGCCACAGCTACAAAATTGGATGTGGATGAACCTGGTTTATCCGTTGATCAGAAGACATACAGAGGAATGATTGGGTATCTACTCTATCTTACTGCAAGCAGACCTGATATTGTGTTCAGTGTGGGACTATGTGCTAGGTACCAAGCCAACCCAAAGGATTCCCACCTCACTGAGGTAAAACGAATTCTAAGATATTTGAAAGGCACATCTGATATGTGCCTTTGGTATCCTAAAGGTAGTAATTTGACCTTGTAGGATATGCAGACCTTGACTATGCAGGTTTCCTGGCTGATAGGAAAAGCACTTCAAGCATGGCTCACTTTTTGGGCTCCTGCCTTGTCTCTTGGGCCACCAAGAAACAAAATTCAGTAGCCTTGTCTACTGCAGAGGCTGAATATGTGGCCGCAGCCTCTTGTTGTGCTCAGTTGCTATGAATCAAGCAACAACTTTTGGACTTTGGTATTGATGTGGATGCATTCCTATTTTCTGTGATAACACTAGTGCAATTAGTATGACCAATAACTAAGCACATAGATGTTAGGCACCACTTCTTAAGAGATAACTATGAAAAGGGAATGATCTCCATTGAATTTTGTGCTACTGACCGTCAAATTGCTGACATATTCACCAAGGCACTGAGTAGAGAGCATTATGAAAGAAACAGGCTTGAATTAGGGATGATTAAAATCACCTAATTGAAGAACAAAATGGGAAAAAAACTGGAAAAAAAATTGAAAAATGAAAAAAAAAATTGGCTAGAAATTCAATTAGGTATTTAATCAGACTACTCAGCACTGTGACTTGATTGCCATACTCATCTGCCATGTTTTTACATGATTACATAGTTGCTAATGATGTTTATCTATTTTTGTGAATTGAGGCAAAATATTTTTCTGGTTGAACCTGGTTCATCCATGCTGGGTTACATAACTGACAAGGTACGTTCTCATCTCCATACATGTATTAATTCAAGTACAGTCATATGTGAGAAGGACTCTATCCAGTTGTAGTTCAATTCAAATTCCTGCAGTTACCCAAAAATGGACCAGTTTTAAGAATCTCGTCACAATTAATACGCCTAGTTTTAGGGGGAAAAGTAATGGTCTAACCAAGTCCAATAACTGACACTTTGTAATCGATTAGTCTTCTACTTGGTTTAACACTCTTCCGGTGTTATCTCCCTAGCCACATATTATAAATAAGCAATCATTACCCTTCGTGGATAAAACAAAAGTAGAATTGTGTTCAACTTAATACAATTCACGATCTTCTCTGCTTATTCTCTTTGTCTTCTTTTCAAAACCCAGAAAATTAACAATGCCGTCTGCTTCGTCTGATTCACAGAACCATGATTACGACATAGGAGGTCAAGAGTCTGATTCCCCTCCCGTTTACAGTTCTGAATCTTCAGAAAATCCTGGGAGCCCTGAACACCACGAAGTCTCCCAACCTATGCCAAAACTTAAACCTACACCAAGCCCTAAACCCACTCCTGAAACCCCATCTCCAAAACGCCGTCGTGCTAAAGTTCTTGCATGAAAGACGGTTGCATCTAGTACAAGAACAAGGTTCTTGGAACAACTGTTAAAGGTTGAGGATCCACCACAACCTGAGTCATCCAGTGATTCCTATAAATCAGCACAGGACGATGCACCTGGTTCGTCAAGCTCTGAAAAAGGTACTACTGAAGCTTCATCTATTCTGATTTCTGATCTGAGGTTTATGTTGGTGGGTATTGTGGTGGATGTAGAAGTCCCAAGTAGGGATAGAAAATCTGGGAAGAAACAAGTTCATGAGGAAGAGAGTGAAGGTGAGGGGGAAATAGGGAAGGATGGTGCTCCACTTGCTATCTGTGGCCCCATTCTTGATGAAGAGGTCTTGGTGACAGGGGGAACAAATACATAATAAGAGGCTGCTAAGGGTTTAGAAAAACTGTTACGAGAGGTGGGGGACTTTCACGAGTCTGATGAGGATGATGTACCATGGGCTGAGAGGCTGAAGAAGTTGGGGGATTCCTACAATCCCACGAAAAGAAGGACTCCAAGGTACACAAAGTCTAAAGCCCAAGGTTCGTCAAAGAAGAGGAAGAAGACAGACACTGGAAGTGAACCTGTTCCAAGAGGAAGGGTTACAAGGAATGTAGTAAGAGAGGAGGAGGAAAAATTAGAAAAATCTATGCAGGAGAGTGGAAGAAAGAGAATTAAGAAAGGAAAGGCGAAAGTGGGAGAGCTTGTTGAGGTTGTTGATGAGAAAGAGTTGTTGGACCTGGTCCAACCAACTGAGGAAGCTGCTCCAGTGGCAATAGTGGCAACCAAGCACAAAAAGTCCAAGACTTCTGCAAAGAAGTCGAGTTCTATGTCTGCCCCTACTGGAAGATCATCAAAAAGGACGAGGTCCAAGTCTAAGAAGAAGAAGAATAAAAAGGTAAAGTTTGTGGTCGAAGAAGAAGACCCATACTGGAGTGGTGAGGAAGAAGATGAAGAAAAAGAAGTTGGAGAATTGGCTGACAGGATTGCCATGTTTGGCAAGAGGCATATCCTGAAAGGGAAACTATTAAAAGACCTGGAGGAGCCAGGCATGAGGTTTGTGTTGACAACATTGGAAGTTCAAAGGTGGAGGGACATGGTCCTGCGAATGGAGGGAAGGCTGGAAAGAAAAGAAATAATTGAGTTCATGGGGAATGCAACAGTGATAGGGGAAGGGTGACATCTCTGGTGAAATAAATTGAAATATCTTTCGATGCTGCAGAGTTGGGGGTGATACTAGAAATCCCTTCTGAGGGCTTTGATTACTACACAAGGCAGAGGTGGCCTTGTTTGGATGGGATGTCATCAGCACTGGAAATCACTAGGTTCTTCTGTGACAACAAAGAAGAACCTGAACCAAGGGCTGTGTTCAAGAGTGAAATGAGACCCCCAGCACAAGCTATACTTTGAACTTGTGATCAAGTTGTTGCTGCCCAGGCAACGACGCAGGCACATCGCGAATTACACGGACTTAACCTTGATGGAATGCCTGTTTCGCGGTGATCAGATAAATTGGCCTTCACTGATCATTCAGTTGCTGGACAAAGTTGTAACTGGACCCAAGGCTCATGCCATCCCCTATGGGTTTATCCTCACTGTAGACTGACTCACTTTGGAGTCCCCTCGAAGAAAGCTTAAATGCCCACTACAAAGGACTATTTTGGGAGGAACACTTTGCTGACCTGTGATTATCATGTTAGTACTCTGGCAGATGAACCTGGTTCATCTCAGAGACAGCCTATCAACAGCAAGGTTTGTTCACTGGTGCAAGCAGGCGAGCAAAAAGATATGGAGATCCTTCGATTGCAGACTCGTCTAAATGAGGTTAAAGCAGAGCGGGATGATCTGAGAGCTGAATTAGCCAGGGAGAAGGAGAAAAATGAGGGTGTTCTGCACCAGATGCTATCTCTACTCCAGTCAAAGAACCCACCTCACCTGCACCTCCCCAGCCATAGGATCTTTCAGAACCCCCCCCCCCCCCCCCCAGCCAGTCAAGTGCCCAGATTCGGGACAGTTCTTATTTTTTGAAGTCTTTAAGTTTCAGATTTTTGTTTTACTCATATTGGCTTGTTTGTTTTTTCTATTTGGTGTTGACAACTGCTAAATCCTTAATGAAATCATCGTTTTTGTTCAATGTCTCTGTTTATAATTTTAGTTTTCATTATTGGTTTCTTGTGAAAATTAATCACGTGTGCAGTTGCAGTTGCCTATTACTTGGCCATGAGTACAGAATTAATAACTGATGGATATCAATTTGAAACTTTTCGATGATGCCAAAAGGGGAAGATGTGAATAGAATGTGTACTGAAAAAGGTTAAGTGTTTTGTTCAGATTTTTAAAGTGATATTTATAACCTAATGAACCTGGTTCTTGATGATTAATGCTCAAAAATATACAAAGTGTTAAAAGTGTATACAGGATAAAAAGCACAAAGTTTGTCATCATCAAAAAAGGGGAATTTGTTGGCCCATGTGCTGAACGGGTTTTGAAGAATGACAAAAGGTGACAAGTTGAACCAGGTCCATCTGAGCAGACTTAGTTCATCAAAACAGTTAGCAGCAGCGTGCAAACCAAGGAGACATCAGTGATTGGTAACTAGAAAATAACTGAAGAGATGTCTACCAAAAGAAAAGGTTGCAAACTAATGAAGATGAGAAGAAGTTGTTTTCAGCAAGGACAGAAATAGAGGAAGGAACTTGAGTTGTGTTCGAATTCGTCAAAAGCAAGCAGAATCAAACTCAACAACTGACTCTATAAATACTCAAGAGTTAACTGCTGAAAATACACATGCACAAAGAGCAAAAAACGAATTACGTTCTGACAGCAAATATTCCCAGAGAAATTGCTAGCAGAAGTACTGTGCAGAATCTACAAGAAAACTAGAAGGAACAGTTTCATCGTGTGAGTCTTGAGTCTAGTTGAATTGTAGTATGGATTTTAATATTGTATCGTATAGCTTTCCTAGAAGAAAATTGTAATAGGTACATCTTTGTTCAAGTTAGAGTTAACTTGAAGCAGGTAGGAATTAGCTAGAGGCTAGTTACTATATAGGGTTAGAGTTAATCCTAGGATTACAAAAGAGTTTATTTTGTAAGTCCGTTGTTGGCTCAGTGTTTAGTGAAGTGTTTGAGCATATCCTACTGAGGAGTAGGTCGTGGTTTTTTCACCTTTTGAGCCAGGTGTTTTCCACGTAAAAATCCCTGTGTCTTTACTATTACTGCGTTATTATTCCGCAAACAGTAGTAAGCAAAGAAGAACCAGGTTCTTCTTAATAGACAGCACTCGAAAATTGGGTACTTCACAATCAACTCTAAATATTGTGAAGTATTGTAGTCTAAAACAACACAGTCATACCCCCCCCCCCTTTTTCGGCACATATTGCACCGGTGAAGTCTATGCACTATATGAGATTGGATAGATAACCCCTACATCAAGCCATTTGATAATCCCCTTCTTGACGACCTCTTGCATAGCCTCGTTCAACCTATGTTGATGTTCCATGGACGGTTTTGCATCATCCTCAAGTATTATTTTATGCATGCAGAAGGTGAGGCTTATGCCCCTAATATCAGCTAAGGTCCATCCAATTACCTTTTTTCTTCTTTGAAGAACCTCAAGAGTGAAGTTTACCTGCACTTTGGTTAAGCAAGCAGAAAGAATAACAGGTAATGTAGAAGATGGGCCTAAGAATTCATACCTTAGGTGTGATGGGAGAGGCTTCAACTCCAATGTTGGTGGCTCCTCGATCGAGGGCTTTGTCGGTGGAGTCTTCCGATTTTCCAAGTTCAAAGAGAGTTTACGAGGCTCATAAGAGTAGGATCCCATTCCTTGTAAGGCATTTGCACATTCAACCAAGCCATCCCTTACATCATCCTCGTGGTTCAACAAAACAGCTTCCATAGGGTCTTCCACATTGATCATTGCACTCGTATCATCAACTATCACTTCCATCACAAGATCCACAAAAGAGCAAACCTCAGTACTATTCGGCTGCCTCATTGATTTGCACACGTGTAAGACAACCTTTTCATAACCCACCCGGAAGGTGAGATCCCCGGCTTCCACATCCACCAATGCCTTCCCTGATGCTAAGAAAGGACTTCCCAAAATTATAGGCACCTCATAGTCGACTTCGCGGTCGAGAATCACAAAATTGGCAGGCAAAATAAACTTGTCGACCCGTACAAGAACATCATCAATAATACCAAGGGGCCTCTTCATTGTTCTATCCGCCATTTTCAATATCATTGAAGTAGCTCTCGGTTGACCAATACCCAAAGTTTTGAATACGGAGTAAGGCATCAAATTTATACTTGCTCCCAAATCACATAAGGCCTTTTCAAAATCCGCACTCCCAATGGTACATAGAGTTGTAAATGTGTCGGGACCTTCAAGCTTGGGAGACATCGAGTGCACAGTGGCACTAACTTGATGTGCCATTTTGATGGTCTCATATTCCGTAGATCTCTTTTTACTTACCAAGTTTTTCATAAACTTGGCGTATCCCAGAATTTGCTCAAGAGCTTCCACCAAGGGCACATTGATTTACAAGCTTTTCATCATCTCAATAAACCTCTTGAATTGATTTTTGTTCTTTTGCTTTACAAGTATTTGAGGATAAGACGGAGGAGGCCTTGGCAAAAGATCCTTGGCTTTTGGCACTACCGTTTCCAGTATGTCTATCACGTGTTCCCTAGACGGGTTCAAGTCATTTTGAGTCTCCTCCTCATTGTCATGAATATCAACCCTCACTTCCTCATTCAAATTCTCTTCACTCACTTTCTCATCAACTATTGGAACATCATCATTTTGAACTTCAACATCATCACTCACGACTTTCTTTTGCTTGGAGGTACTTGTTTCACCACCTCTACCGCTCCTTGTGGTCACCGCCATGGCAAGGCCTATATTATTCCCACCTTTCGTGTTTATTACCGTGTCACTTGGTAGCGCCCCCTTAGGAGAGTGTTCTATGCTTGAGAGATTTGACCCATTTGTACTTCAATATTGCAAATGGAAGTAGTGTAGGAGGAAATTTGAGCATCGGAATTAGTAGTCCTTTTCATCATCTGTTTGAACATATTCTCGATCCGCACCATTTCATTATTTGAAGAACTCGGCCCTTGAGGTTCATATGGAGGTGGATTGTTGGGTTGTTGATACATCGGGGGCCTTTGAAAGCCCGACCCCCAATTTCCATTTCCTCCCCAATTGTTGTTGTTATTGCCATTCCAATTTTTGTTGCCACCCCAATTCTTGTTGTTGTTACTCAAATGGTTTGAGTTTTTGTTGTTATTGTTCCAGTTTCCTTGGCATTGATTGTTCCAATTTTGATTATTCCCTTACGATCTCCATTGTTGGTTTGGAGCATTGCTCTGTTGTCCTTGATAGTTGTATGCATACAAAACTTCCTCTCTTTGGTCATCAAAAGAATCATCTTAGTTGTAGCCACTTCCACTTTGTTCATATTGATCTTGATTGCTTTGTACTTGCTGACCACGTTGTCTCCTCTTGTTGACCATTATATTGACCTCTTCCATTGCATTACTTGTTTCGGTCCCTGAATCTGCTGAAGTTGTGCTTTGGCTAACTGGTTCATAGTTGTTGTCAACTCAGCTATGTCCTGACCATGGTCTTGAAGTTCCTTGTGAATATGGATCACAGTGGGTTAACCTTGAGGAATATTTGACAAACTTTTTCAAGATGAGGAAGTGTCATCCATCTCATCAAGTATATCACAAGCCCCGGCATATGTCAGCTTCATAAAATTGCCCTCTGCTAGCTGGTGCACAGCACATTGATTGGTCGTATTTATACCCCGATAAAATATCTGTTGGATCATTGCTTCTGTCATATCATTATTGGGGCATTACTCGATCATAGTCATATATCTCTCCCAAATTTCATGAAGGGGTTCTTTAGGTTCCTGCTTGAAGGCTAAGATCTCATCCCTTAATGATGCCATGTGTCCCGGTGAGAAAAACTTTTCTATTAAACTTTTCAGCCAATTCATCATATGTTGTGATAGAATGGTTTGGAAGCCTTTAGAGCTTATCCAAAGCTTTCCCTCTCGGTGAGAAAGGGAACAATCGCAGTCTCAATGCATCCTCCGACAAGTTTGTCTATTTGCTTCCCCAACAGGTATCTACAAATCTCTTTAGATGTTTATAAGCATTCTGATGGGGAGCATGTGAAGAACCCTTGTTGCTCCAATAAGTTCAACATCACATTTGTAATCTGGAAATTTCCCGCCCGGTTTCGGGGTGGGACAATTGCACTGGCGTAACCTTCATTTGGAAGAACCCGATGAGTTTCCCGTGGAGGAGGTGGGGGAGGGTATGGAATATTTTCATTGGACTGGCGGCCTATTCTTTGAGTTTGAGGTACTAGATGCGCCTCATATTTACCATTATCATCTACCTCCTCCCTCGGGAGAACATTGCCGAGAGGATCAGCCATTTTGTACCTAAAGTGATTAACACATACAAGTTAGTAAAATAGAAAGAAAAAAAAACAATACACACAACTAGTCAAATAGATACCCAAAACCATTTAACTCGCCGGCAACAACGCCTAAAAGTGATCGACTCCAACCCTACACCACTATATAATGGTGAGGAGTGATTGATGTAGTTTTATCCGAAAGGTCGGGATAGATATCCACAGGGAGTTAATATTTGTTGGGAGTTGGGTTTCCACCTAATCTAGCTATGTGTGTTGTCTTTAATTGCATTTCTAACCATGATTGGGTTTGATTCTATTCTACTTTTAATGTTATTAATTGCTGAAACTAATCTAAGTATAATGTTTTTGTAGGAATTTTTCAAATGATAAAAAGCACTAGGGAAGTTACTTCTGCCTAGGCGAGTATCTAATGGGGTCTAGAGTTTAGTACTAGCTTGATATATTTGGGGTTGTGATATAACCTTCACACATAATTACTCACTTTATACCTCTCGGTAGTTTGAGTGACTTTGCCCGAATTGAATTTCTCAAGCCTAAGTGGGTGTTCAAATAATACAAGTGAAATTGGCTCAAGTCGGGTATTACTATCTCTAGGTTTAACCCTTTAATTGGGGCTATCAATCTCTTAAATTCACTCCAATTCCATGTTAGCCTATTTTACCTAGACTCGGGCCCTCTTTCTCAAGGAAATCCCTAGTCAAAAAGGCACAAATCAGTGTTTGCAACTACCAATTCAACAACTAAAGCATGAAACAAGCTAAATATCACTAACCCATAAACAAATAAACCCTAAAATGGAAGACCGATTAAACACCCACACTAGGGTTGGGTCATAACCCTAGCTAATGGGTCTAGCTATTCATAATTAAGGTAGAAATCAAAGATGGAGATGTAACAATAGCCATAAAAGTCAAATACAAGAATAAAATCTAAACATATAAGCTAAAACTATTCTAAAATTACTCAAAGTGGTAAAGTACGGCTACTCACGAGCTCCCTAATACAAAAATTAACCTAAAAATGTGAAAAAGATCTATTTATACACAGCTAAAATTACTGGACAAAAATGCCCCTATGGAGGTTCCGCTGACCACGTAAAAATGGGTGCCTCAGCGTATGGACTTTCGCGGACGCGCAAAAATGAGCGCGGACCGTGTTTCATCAAATTTGGACTTGGATTAAACTAGATTTCGCGGACAACGTAAAGTCTACCGCGTCCGCAGGATCTTCATTCGTGGTCGCGTATTTTGTTCGCGGACCGCGTTCCTCAGTTGGGCCTTACTTAAAAACTCTTTGATCCTCTTATCTCGCACCCAGCGAAATTTTAACTGCTTTCGTGCCAGGTACTTTCACGGTCGCGTAATTTTTAGACGTGGGTCGCGTTCTTTGTTTGAACCAAGATTGCAATGTCTCTGAACCTCACTCCTCACTGTGAGCAAAATTTCACTCGCGGCCGCACTTTTGTAGCGCGGTCAACGGTCTACTTTGAGTCCAAATCGATCTCTCTAAACTTCACTCGGGCCGCGTATTTGTGGTCGCCTCAATAGAGGGCTAACGCGGCCGCATAATATCATCGTTGTCCACGCTCAAGTTATATTCTTTGTGCTTAGGCAAGTTTAACTCCTTTATGAGTTTATTTTAGCTTTTTTGCCTCATTTTGACCAACACCTGCAAGAAAGAACCTTAAGTTAGTTTTTGGGAATACCTTAACGCATTTTTGACCCAAAACCTAAGCAAAAGAGAGCAAATTGTAGGCTAAAATACCTAGTTATCACGTACCAAGCTCATAAACACAATCTTCACGAGTTGCCCGTGACTTGACACGAACGCCTACAAGATCTTCCTTGGAAACCTTCTGGCATCCTTCAAAGACTTGTACACATCAAGTTGGCCTCAACGTGAACCCACATCTCGTATGACTCCCGTGATACACTTGCATCAGCAGAAGCTTGAGAACTAGACGGTTGGGACAATTGTTCTTTCTCAACCTTAAAGATGACGATCAGCTTATTCAGCCTAGATAACTCCCCCTCCAAATTCCCAACCTGCTCCTCCAACCTCGCCACCTTGAGTTCTAACGTCTCCGCCTCACGGGCCCGCTCGGACCTACAAACACGCAGGGCACCCGCCAAAGTTGTTGTCTTCTCCACTACGGCCATCCTGGTCCTATCAGCTAGATTCAGCCCTGCGACCCTAGTGCTCAATTTTTCCCTCAAGTCGGCACCCCTGTCCTCTCTTTATTCTAGCTCGACCTTCAAGGATGCCACTTGTGCCTGGAGATCTGCATTCTCGGCCATTACCCCTTTACTCAACTCAATTTCATCTTCCTTAGACCTTAGCGTCTCCTCCAACACACTGCATCGGCCAATGGCTTTCATGATCTCCTCATCTTTCTCCTTCAGTTCTACGTCCTTCCTCTCGATCTCATTGCGTAAAATTTGGAATTGTCCATCCTTTCCAACACTCCTGACCGTCTTCTGATACTTGGTACGGTACTCTCTATACTTAGACTCCATCCTCTTATAGAGAGTAACCTTCTCCGTATCTCTTCGGTCGCGCTCGATCTCAAAGATAAGAGTTTGACGCGCAAAATAAGGCAAGTCAACCAAAGTAAAGCAAAACTCATGAAACATATAAAAGCTCAGGAGAAAAGAAGTAAAAACTCACCCGCAAAGCCATGCCCGATATGCCTAAGGACAAGTCTGTATCATCCAGTGGTCTGCAACGTCCTGTTTTCAGCCTCTGCACATAATGGAGCAAAGGACGGCGCTGCCCGCTCTGAGTCGACCAGAAGGTTGTAATTCACGAGAATAACTATGTGCCGATTAGGACCTTCCGTCCGTATCTCTACAAGAGTAGCCCTTTCCAAGAAAGTACATACCTCCTCAGGTTCGATGTCGGAGCCAGAATCGACGTCCCCTGCAGGAACATCACTACCTCTCACGGCCGCCGATGAAGATCCACCTTCAACAGACCGCATGAGATCTTCCCTACTACGAACCCCCTTACCCCTAGAGGGCCTCCTCTCCATAGCAGCACTCGTCATAAGAGCTGCCTACACGGCTGGAGAAGACCCCGACCTCACCTCTAAAGCCATGACTCTCTCTGGTTCCTCATCAACAACGACCTTCCCTATCTCCACTCTCCGTCTTTTCCTTGGTGATGTTTCCTCTCCACGAGGTGACTCGTCAATAAGACGTAAGATCGGTTGAGAATAGATCTCATCTGGGACGGCAACGGCTTGAAAGGTGGAGTCCCTCACTTGTGGAGCTTGATCCTGACCTCATACAAACTCTACTATAGTGAACTCCATCGCGGCCAAGAACACCGCCTGACGAAAGGCAAGCACTGGAGCCTTCGTCTTTTTGGAAACCCGCCGACCTAGCACCAAAGGAAAGTCACGTCAAAAGACGATAAAGAACGAAGCTAAGTCAAAAAGTAGAAACACTTACAGGATGAAGTCTTGGGCCCGAAGCGCTTGTGGAAGGACGCCCAATCTCGGATCCCCATAGTGTGGGTTAACATGCGAGTCACCCAATCCTCAATATCCAAGACAAGGGAAGGAGAACGCCTCACAGCTGAAAACAAGGAAACCATGAGTGGCTCGAAGAGCGAAAGGAAAAGAGGAAGTAAAGAGAAAATAATAAATGGTACGACGAGATACTTACAATTGCAGTTCCACTTCTTAGGGAACCCGGCCGGGTACACCACTAGATGATCAGTTTTGACGAAGAAATATTTGCGCCAGAACACCCGATTTGCTTTATCGTCCATCCCGGCCACCAACCCCTTGGTTCCATGATGTCGTACGTGTATTAGAGTACCTCTATAAGAACTAGGAGACAACAGGTGCAACAGATGGAGAATGTCTACCTCGCAACCAGTTAGCTCCGCGTACTTCGCCAGTATAAAGAAAACCTTATATAAATTAGGGGAGAGCTGCACCGGGCAGACGCTGTAAAAGCGACAGAACTCCTCCACTAATAGGGGATAGGGAGAGAATAACCTAATATAAATGGATATACATAAAAGGCACAAAACCCTATCCGATGGACCTATACTATATCGCCTCCCGCCGAAACAATTTCGACATGGGGAGGAATGTGATATTTAGATCGCAGGTCGGCTATTTCATCTGCGCCCATCTCGAAAATCTCAATAGTTAGAGCGGGATCAGGTTCTTTGGGGAAGTCGTTACTGACCGTAGGATTTTTAGGAACCACTTTCTCTACAGTGGGGAAGGTGTCTTCCTCCTCAACCATGGATTCTTCATCGACGGGAGGAATGGCCACGGATAGAGGATTGGCATCGGAAACTTCATCGTGGGTATGAGTAGAAGTTGACACACCAACGCAGTAAGGTGTGTACAATGAAGTACGAGAAAGAAAGTATTAACTGGGAAGGAAACAGGAAACTGAAAGTGAAGAAAATGTGAGAAATGGTGGTGAAACATATGTTTACAAAGAGAAGAAAATCAAAGAAGAAACATATGTTTACAAAGAGGGAAGTGGTGAAAGTTCCAAATAAGAAACCCATCCCCTCTATTTATAGGGTTGGGTGACGTCAGAATCGAGATAAAGAGTTGTCAATGGCACCAGAATCGAAGCGACAACAACACACTATGCATTGGAAAACGCATAATGATGACACGTGTGGCTATGACGTAATCCTACGTCACCTATACCAATCGCAGCCCCACTGATAACCGCCAGTCCGACCTCAACTGACTTTATCCAGCCATCATGACCAAATTTCCTTTGAAACAGTTACGGGCAGAGTCCGCTCATCAAGGACGTTCAAGACCACGACCTCAACAAGCGGAAGGACTCACTGTATTGGTCAAAATTTGGATTAAATCTAATGGCTTTAATGGGCGTGGTCAAAGCTTAAACCGACCACGACTTAATGACGAAGAGTCAGCCTAAGGGGGGTTAATGTCGAGGTCGAGTTGAGAACATGTGAGAATAACGGTAGTATTAGTCTAGGATACAACGGTGGAATATCCCATTGAATATTCTTTCGGTTGTACTTTTTAGGGTTTCTTAAGAATATTCCCTATAAATAGGAAGAGATAAGGAACAAAAGGGGATCTTGAATTTTCTGATAAGAGCACACTTGTAAAGTTGACTACAAAAAATATACAAAGCTCGTCTTTTCCATTGATTCATTTGTCCTAAATATACCTTTTCGTCCCCAAGATCCAAGGGCCTCGTGTCCATCCACATTTTATATTATCCCACGGTGTTGTCAGGAAGGAGAATCATCCGAGTCACTTAATATTTGGGTGATAAATTCCTTCTTGTTACATTTATTGCCATTATATGTATTTATTCTACACATATCTTATTGCATCCATAGACAATCATTGGGCACTGTTTGCTTACATTTAATATTTGGTGGACACAGTCCAACCTTATTTACCCATTAAATCTCTAGATCTAGTAGTTATTATCTTTAACTAGGATTCACCCTTTATTTTACTTATTAATTCGTTTTAAGAAAAGGTTAATATTTTTTCGGTAAAACAATCCCTAAATGAATTTACAAGTTTTCACTACAACAAAATAAGCATTTAACCGTGTTTCTTTTTTTTTCTTTTTTTCTTTTTTTCTTTTTTTCTTTTTTCCTTTTTGCGGTAGTTTTAGGAAGAAGAAAATAATTAATAGGCCAATTGTAAATCACAATAAAGAATTCAAAAAGAAAAAGAAATGAAAATTGTAGATCACAATTTTTTTTATCAAACAGCGTATTATAAAATATAAAAAGAATGGCCAAGTAGCCAGATATATAAACAATGTATTATATTAATTGAACCTTTAGCAATGGGTTTTTGCATTTAAAGGGTGACTTAATGAGAATTTTATTTTCCCTCATAAAACTAAGTTAATTTCTCTAAAAGGGGAAGTTACATATTTGGCTATTCGGTCAAAAATATTTATAATCCCTATCAATATTAAAATATTATACACCAATTATGCATAATATATACATTTGCTGACTATTTTTTCGGACGAGCGGCTATTTAAGTTAATTTCTCTAAAATTAATAGGGGTTGTTCATAATTTTATCATAAGGCACCTGGCTATTTTAACCCTTGAATTGTTTTGGTCAACCACGGTATTTTAAAAAAAATCGCAATATTTTGAGACATTTAACGATAAGGAAAAACTTAGGGGGGAAATCACGTACCATATACATGCTGCACCTATGTGAATTTCAGAAACATTTATGGTAATTACCTTTTCCTTTTCTTTTTCCGACAATATGTTTAGTTACCTTAGGAAATCATGAGTAATTGGAAATTAATTTTCCTAAAGTAGCATGCATGTTTCCTTAAATTCATATACTAGCAAGGATCAGAGACCATTAACTACGCCTTTAAAAGTCTCATGTCGGATCCTCATTCATTCAAATCATTAATATTCAGATTCAGAGTTAAATTCTTTGTTAGTAATATATAGCTAGCATCGAAATATAAAGAAAAATTTACTAACAATTATGGCTTTATTCAGAAAGACAATGATGTTTTTGTTGGTGGTTATAATGACTATCATAGGATCAACTATGGCTGAGGTGTATGAAGTTGGTGATTCTGCAGGATGGGATTTCAACGTTGATTACAATCAATGGGTTTCTTCCAAAAAATTTAAACTTGGTGATTCTCTTGGTAAGATCTTCGTTTTCATCCTTTTCTTTTTAATATACTTAATTTACTTCAATTTAAGCTATTACTGTACTTTGGTTATATATCTACTCTTTCTTCAATTTCCTAGACGTTAAAATTTGCTCAATAGTTCTTTTTGTGGTAATGTGTTATTTGAAAATGGCAAGTTTTAGACAATTAGTTTAAAGCAAAGGAAACTTTATTATATAGGAAAAATTGAAATTTAAACAAATAGGGCAGCAGTTGGAATAGAGCAAACGTATACATTAAAAGTCATCATTAAGGACTTTAAACAATAATGTGAAAAGTAGAGGCTAATTATTCAGTTTAAATGATGGCCTATTTCGTTATTTTTATATTTTTAATTATGACAAATATAGAAATCATAAGCTTTGTTTTATTGTGTTTGATTTCTGCATTGCTACTAGCCTACTACAATAAAGCAAAGAATTTTTTATTTTTGGTTGAATTGTTGTAAGGGAACACATTATATGTTCATTTGTTTAATGTCTGTGACGTTAGTCGGAGAAATATATATTTTTATCCTCTTCCAAAAATAATAACCAATTAAATTTGTATTTTTTCACGTATACATTGGCCGATTAATTTTGGTTTACTTACATGTGGATGGTGGTGTAACATGCATGCAGTTTTCAATTACCACCCACGGTTACACAATGTGATGCAAGTGGACAGCAACGACTACAACGCATGCACCGATAACCGTCCAATAGTAATATACAGCACCGGCGGCGACGCACTTACCCTGGAAACACCCGGCGACTACTTCTTTTTGTGTGGGTTTCCAGGTCATTGTGCTTCTGGACTCAAATTTCACATCAAAATCTCAACTCCTGCTACTCCGCACCAACCTCCTCCTCCGGCTACGTCTAACTTTTCTCCTCCTGCTACAACTAATGGCGATCCTTGGCTTCCTGGTTTTCAAGCTTACAAGCCTAAAAGCAGCGCTTACTCATCTAAATGGTCACCCATGAGCATGTTAATGCCATTGCTTCTAGCTAGCTCTCTGTTTCTAGGCTTCGTTTATTAATTAAACTGCGCACAGCTTTGGGTTCTTTTATCCATGTTATGCATTTTTAGTCATTAATTTAGTAGTTTTTGTAAGTGGATTTTCCACCCATTTATTATAGTTAATAGGATTAAGTGAATTCTCATTCAATTGATTGGGAAATTCAAAACAAGAGATAAGCAACACCTCTATAACTGTCACTCTATATAATAATGATATAGCATTTCATGTAACATTCTCGTTTATCTTTTTCTTTTTTTTATAGCCATTGCTATTATACACATGTAATATTTTATATTTAAATATTATTTAACTGTTATAGAGAAAATTGTCCAAAGTTAGTACGCATTCTTCAAATCTTAAATTTTATACAAGAACTTTTCTCCAATGGAATAGAAACGCATATTAAGGTATGTACTCACATGTAAAAATACTACTATTCCATTTGATTGAATGGTTGTGACGTTTAGCAGGGGCATTTGCACCACTATCTGTTTTTTAGGTCACGTTTTAACTTATACATGCTTTATAAAAAATAATTGCAAGTGTACCCATTTTTCGCATACACTTCAGACATACGGGCCTGAAGTAGCCAAGGCAATCACACAAACTTGTAAAAATTATGCGGGGCACCCTATTTGGTCGCCCCCATTTAACCTATACCCGCTTTTTTAAAAACTTTTAACTTGTACCCACTTTTTAAATAACTTCAGCTCACTTTCGTTCGTTGAGCTGAAGTTCACCAGTTAAGCTGAAGTTCGCCACTTATAAAGACAAAACTTCAACATACGGGGCTGAAGTTCCCCAGTTACAAAGACAAAGTTTCCCAGTTATAAACTTCAGCTTTAGAGCTGAAGTTCCCAAGTTATAAAGACAATTACAAAGACAAAACTTCAGCTCAAGAGAACTTCAACTCTAGAGCTGAAGTTTTGTCTTTGTAAACTGGGGAACTTCAGCTCTAGAGCTGAAGTTTCTAAGTGTAACTGGGGAACTTCAGCCCCGTATGTTGAAGTTTCCCAGTTACAAAGACAAAACTTCAGCTCTAGAGTTGAAGTTCGCTAGTGTAACTAGGGGAACTTCAGCCCCGTATGTTGAAGTTCCCCAGTTACAAGACAACACCTTCAGCTCTAGATCTGAAGTTCGCAAGCTACTTCAAGCCCGTCTACTAGAATGCTGAAGTTTCGCGTGATTGCCTTTGCTACTTCAGCCCCGCATGCTGAAGTTATGCGCAAAAGCGGGTACAGATGATATTTTTTTTACAAAGCAGGTATAAGTTAAAACGTGGCACAAAAAGTGGGTACGGATGCAAAATCCCCCATAAACTTCAGCATTCTAGGAGACGGGCCTGAAGTTATTTGTAATTGCTAAACTTAAGCATTCTGCTAGCTGAAGTTTTGTTCTCTATTTGTTGTACTTAAGCATGTTTTAGCTGAAGTTTTGCCCTCGATTCAATAGTTTTGTCGTAAAGCATTTTCAAAAACTTCAGCAGAAGATGCTGAAGTTATTTAGTTCATTTGTAAAAACTTCAGCACTAAATAAGCTGAAGTTTTGTCCTGGATTCATTAGTTTTATCATAAAGCTTTTTCAAAAACTTTAGCAGAAGATGCTGAAGTTATTTAGTTCTTTTGTAAAAACTCCAGTGCTAAATAAGCTGAAGTTTAGTTTTGTCATAAAGCTTTTTCAAAAACCTCAGCAGAAGATGCTGAAGTTATTTAGTTCATTTGTAAAAACTTCAGCACTAAATAATCTAAAGTTTTGTCCTGGATTCATTAGTTTTGTCATAAAGCTTTTTCAAAAACCTCAGCAGAAGATGCTGAAGTTATTTAGTTCATTTGTAAAAACTTCAGCACTAAATAATCTAAAGTTTTGTCCTGGATTCATTAGTTTTGTCATAAAGCTTTTCAAAAACTTAAAAAAGAAGCTGCTGAAGTTATTTAGTTCATTTGTAAAAACTTCAGCACTAAATAAGATGAAGTTTTGTCCTGGATTCATTAGTTTTGTCATAAAGCTTTTTCAAAAACTTCAGCAGAAGATGCTGAAGTTATTTAATTCTTTTGTAAAAACTTCAGCGCAGTTTAGTTTTGTCATAAAGCTTTTTCAAAAACTTCAGCACAAGATGTTGAAGTTATTTAGTTCATTTGTAAAAACTTCAGCACTAAATAAGCTGAAGTTTTGTCCTGGATTCATTAGTTTTGTCATAAAGCTTTTTCAAAAACTTCAGCAGAAGATGCTGAAGTTATTTAGTTCTTTTGTAAAAACTTCAGCGCTAAATAAGCTGAAGTTTAGTTTTGTCACAAAAATGTTTCAAAAATTTCAGCAAAAGATCCTGAAGTTATTTAGTTCATTTGTAAAAACTTCAACACTAAATAAGCTGAAGTTTTCCACAGTAGTCAGAAGAAGGAGCGCCTGAAGTTGTAAAACTTAGGGTATAAGTTAAATAATTTTAAAAATATTGGTACAGGTTAAATGAGGGCGACCAAATAGGGCGCCCTGTGCAATTTTACCGTTTAGTAGGAGGTATGGTTTGGGTTGTTCGTAAGCATCGCTTCAAGTGTCACCCCAAAATCCGTAAGGTCGTGATGGCGCCGGAAACCATTGTCAAGCAACCCAATCATTAATTAGTTGAATTAAATTCCTGTTTTAATGTTTTGAAATCGTTACCTTTCACTTTATTACATGATAATCGAATAAAAATCCGCTAAGTAAATACGTTAGTTTAACAATCCATTTTGAATAAAATACACCCCAAACACATTCCCAGAACCCGGTGTCACAAGTGCATGATCAAATAACTAGAAATTTTACATGTATTACAATACTTGTCCGGAATACAAACTCGACAAGGAACTTAAAATTAAAATAAATACAATATATCTGAGGAAGACTCTGTCGGCTGCGGGTCGCCTCCGGATAGTGCAGCTCGCCTAAGTCTCTAAGCCAGCCACATCACTGCGTCAAGCAGGGCCGCTAGCTATGAAAGTACATGTGCAATAAAAATGCACAGCAAGTGTAGCATGAGTACGAAAACCACATGTACTCAGTAAGTATCCCGCCTAACCTCAAGGAGGTAGTGATGAGAGGTCGACTTTGACACTTGCTAGAGGTCAATACAGTATAATCAATGTATGATATCAAACATGGGTATTAACTTCAAATAACAAATAATAACAGGAAAGAGCAATTTTTTCCATAAATTTATAAATTCTCTGTTTTCCGTCATTTCATTTAGCAGTTTACATTTTTAAGGCAATTTAATAGTCCAAGTCACAGATGGATATAGTATATATCATGCGCAGGGAATGGCGAGGGTCGAACTACCCGAACCAACAATAATAAAATGTGCACTGCCGAAGGGTCGAACGACTCGAACCATAGATGCATCTATTAACCGATGTGGCGTACGGCCCGCTCTCATGATAGTAGTGGAAAGAATCACTCCGCTCGCGGAATATATATTGCAAAGCGGTCACACATAAGCATACACATTCAAACAGTCTACCCCGACTATATCGGGAAAGCAATTACTCAAGAAATGACAAAGTTCTCTTTTAATAGTTACAAAAATAGCATTTAAGTCTTTTCCATAAATTCATTTATCAAATTCGATAAGATTTAAGTCAATTTCAATTTCATCAATAAGGTTACAATACTACAAATAAGACATGCTTTTGGATCCTAGACTACCCGGACAAGCATAATAGTAGCTATGCATGGACACCCGTCACTTCGTGCGTACGTAGCCCCCACAAATAGTAGCATGTATTTAATTATTTCACCTATGGGGACAATTCCCCCTCACAAGGTTAGAAAGGAGACTTACCTCGCTCTGAAGATTCATAACCGATCTCCAAGCCCTTCTGACGACTCCAATTGATGGACAACGCCCCAAAACTATCCAATTAACGGGCAAACCAATGAAAATATACTCTAATGCGCATAACCATTCAGTTCATATAAATTCCTAACTTCGGTCAGAAATTTGACAAAATCGCCCTTGGTCCCACATGCCCCGATTCCCAAATTTTTTGAAGATAAAGTTTACCCATGACTTTACTAACTCAAATATATAATTTACTCTATATTTCATGCTCAATTCGTGGCCCAAATTCCAAATTACGAATTCTAGGTCTTCTACCAAAAACCCAATATTTCCACTAATTTCCATGTTCTAATCCATATATACTCATGTATTTAACTCAAAATTGTGAAGAAAGCACTTACCCTATTCCAAATGGTGAAAATCGCCTCAAAAACCGCTTCATTCCGAGCTCCATAGCTCCAAATATGCTAAAAAATGGCCGAAACATCGATATATAACTTCTGCCCAGGTATTTACATATCGCGATCGCGAAGTACAACAATTCCCAGCCCAAAATTTTCTCTACACGATCGCGAAGAACAAATGCACAACACTTCCGGACAGCCTCTAGTATAATGGTCATAACTTTTTGTACAAAACTCCAAATTGCAAATGGTTTGACTTTATGAAAACTACACAGCAAGGGCTGCACTTTCATTCTTTACTCATCTTCCAATTCCATATAGATTACGAGATATAAGTTTCTAAATTCAGCCCTACCCAACATAATGCGATTTCCAAACTCTTCCCGGATATTCTGTAGTGTATCAACCATAACTCTTTTTACACAACTCCAAATGCAAAATTGTTTGATTTTCTGAAAATTAGACACAAAGGGATATAACTTTCATTTGTGGATCATCTCCAAATTCCTTATACATTGCAAGATACAAGCTTCCAAAGTCGAGTCAGTGTAGAAGAATATTTCCTCTACGTGATCGCAAAAGGCCATCCGCGATCGCGATTCACTGGCCAATTTCTCTCATTTTACTCATTGTGATCGCATAGCACACTGTTGTAGCCAAAAACCAGCAGCTAAAATGGCCTAGAAATGGTCCGAAACCACCCCCAAACTCACCTGAGCCCCTCGGGACCCCGTCTGAACGTGCCAACAAGTCTCAAAACATATCACGGACTTAGTCGAGGCCTCAAATCACATCAAATAATGCTAAAAACACGAATCACACTCCTATTCAAGCTTTATGAACTTTAAATTTTAAAACTTCTACATCTGATGTCGAAACCTATCAAATCACGTCCGATTGACCCCAAATGTTTCACAGAAGTCACATTCAACATTACGGACCTTCTCCAACTTTCGGAATCGCATTCCGACCTTGATATCAAAATTTTCACTTCCGGTCGAATTTCTTAAAAACCTTCAAATTTCTATCTTTAGCCAAATGACTTCAAAATGACCTACGAACATCCGAACACTTCTGATCGTGCTCCCAACTCCAGAATCACCATACGGAGCTATTCCCAAACTTGGAATCCCAAACGGACATCAATATCACTGAAATGCACTTCAACCACACTTATGAAATTTCTTCTAAAATGCTAACTTTTACAATATACGCTGAAAAGCTCCCAGGTTATCCAAAACCCGATCCGAACATACGTCCAAGTCCGAAATCATCATACAAACCTGCTGGAACCTTCAAATCTCGATTTGGAGGTTGTTTACTCAAAAATCAATCTTAGTCAATTCTTCCAACTTACGGCTTCCCAAATGAGAATTTTCTTTCCAATCTGACTCCGAACTTCCCAAAATTCAACTCCGACCACGCCTACGAGTCATAATACCTGAAACGAGGCTGCTCATGGCCTCAAACCGCTGAACGATGCGCTAGAGATCAAAACGACTGGTCGGGTCGTTACATCAAGAGGGGCTTTTGCATCTATACCCGCTTTTTGAGTCACATTTTAACTTATAATCCGCTTTGCAAAAAAAAAATTCAAGCGTACCCATTTTTCGCATAAATTTCAGGCATACGGGCCTGAAGTAGCAAAGGTAACACAAACTTCAGCATTCTAGGTTTTTTCAAAAACTTCAGCAGAAGTGCTGAAGTTATTTAGTTCATTTGTAAAAACTTCAGCACTAAATAAGCTGAAGTTTTGGCCTGGATTCATTAGTTTTGTCATAAAGCTTTTCAAAACTTCAGCAGAAGCTACTGAAGTTATTTAGTTCATTTGTAAAAACTTCAGCATTAAATAAGCCAAAGTTTTGTCCTGGATTCATTAGTTTTGTCATAAAGCTTTTTCAAAAATATTAGCAGAAGATGCTGAAGTTATTTAGTTCTTTTGTAAATACTTCAGCGCTAAATAAAGCTGAAGTTTAGTTTTGTCATAAAGTTTTTTCAAAAACTCCAGCAGAAGATACTGAAGTTATTTAGTTCATTGGTAAAAACTTCAGCACTAAATAAGCTAAAGTTTTGCACAGTAGCCGGAAGAAGAAGCGCCTGAAGTTATAAAACTTAGGGTATAAGTTAAATAATTTTAAAAATATGGGTATATGTTAAATGAGGGCGACCAAATAGGCGCCCCGTGCAATTTTTACCGTTTAGTAGGAAGTATGGTTTGGGTTGTTTGTAAGATCGCTTTAAGAGGGGCTTTTGCATCTATACCCGCTTTTTGGGTCACGTTTTAGCTTATAATCCGCTTTGCAAAAAAAATTGCAAACGTAGCCACTTTTCACATAAATTTCAGGCATACGGGCCTGAAGTAGCAAAGGTAATCACAAAAACTTCAACATTCTAGGCTTTTTCAAAAACTTCAGCAGAAGTGTTGAAGTTATTTAGTTCATTTGTAAAAACTTCAGCACTAAATAAGCTGAAGTTTTGTCCTGGATTAATTAGTTTTGTCATAAAGCTTTTTCAAAAACTTCAGCAGAAGATGCTGAAGTTATTTCGTTCATTTTGTAAAAACTTCAGCACTAGATAAGCTGAAGTTTTGTCCTGGATTCATTAGTTTTGCAATAAAGCTTTTTCAAAAACTTCAGCAGAAGATCCTGAAGTTATTTAGTTCATTTGTAAGAACTTCAGCACTAAATAAGCTGAAGTTTTGCACATGTATCAGGAAGGCGGCGCCTGAAGTTATAAAAATTAGGGTATAGGTTAAATAATTTTAAAAATATGGGTATAGGTTAAATAGGGGCGACCAAATAGGGCGCCCCGCACAATTTTTACGCTTCAAGACTGGACGTGGGCTCAAGTATTAACGTTCTTAGCCCGCGTTGATCAATACCAATAGACACTAGTATGGATATAGGTTTTTCTAAAGTCAGGATTAAGTTTTTATTAACTTTTAAACTTAAGGCTTTCCATTTCTAATATATAACTAGCCTTAGGTAGGGGTGTTCATGGTTCGGTTTGGGTCGGTTTTTTCCTAAAAAGAAACCAAACCAAGTAAGTCGATTTTTCAAATATTTGAACCAAACCAAACCAATTAAGTTAGTTTTTTATCGATTCAGTTTTTGTCGGTTTTGATCGATTTTTCATTTTTTCCGGTTATTTATCGGTTTTTTCATAAATATAAGACATACACTACAAAACGCGTATTCCGGCAACCACATTTTCAACATAACGCTATCAAATCAATTGATCTTTGAGAAATCTATCATTTACCAATATATATTGATTATAATTGACTCAAATAGTGATGAATAATTTAAGTACTCAACTAAAAATTAATTATTTTTAACATGAAACAAATTCTTGTACTTAGCAAAAGAAACTATCAATCAAACTAGAAGGCAAAGAACTAGATTATTATAATAGTAAAGCACTAGACAAAAAAAAGAGGCTAATATGTACCATAAAATTTTAAAAACTTTATATAAAAATATACATATATATAGGTACAATATAAATTTAAATAGCTACTTTTATAGTCGGTTAGGTTGGAGTCAAAACCAAACTAAATTGATTAGTTTTTAAAATTTAAAACCAAAACCAAACCAAACCTAAAAAAATATCGGTTTTTTTGTCAGTTTGGTTCGGTTTTCGGTTTGATTCGATTTTTCGGGTTTTTATGAACACCCCTAGCCTTAGGGCTGCATTTTGCGCGTGTATCTATATTAATAAATATATAATTTAAAAATTACAATATTATTTTTGAATAATGCATGTATTTGAGTTATAAAATAAAATAATATTATAAAATATAAATTTCAGAAAAATGATGGAATATTTGATCCCAATTAGCTAGATTGTGTATGAAAATTTTATTTTGAAGGGTAAAAATATCTATCAATAAGTCGCGAAGCGCGCCCTTTTAACATATGTGTTTTGCGTGTCTGCCTATATCTGACATTCTTTTTTTTTATTGTAAAAGGATATATATTAATAAACTAGTAAACGTTTAGCTTGTTACAAGTAGTTGAAAATTTTTCACACGTTGGTGGAATATCAAAAGCAATGTTTTGGTTGCCTAGAGTTCTAACCATATTACAAGCATCAGTTGCTAATGATTTAACAAAAATATAGTCTCCATTTTGTTCCATGAACAGTTGTTGCTTCACAAAAGGGGGTGGGATTGCATGGAGTTTTGGTCTATCTGCACTAAGCTGCCTATTCACTTGTGGCTTCTTTAGCTAGGAGATGTGCCACTTGATTGCCTTCGCGGAAGTTATGCCGAAGCAGGAGGTCCTTTTGATGGTGCATTAATAATCTGCAATCATGAACAATGTTAAAAAAAACAATATGATCTTGTCGGATTGTATTGATGGCCTCTGTTGAATTTGTTTCTACTTCAAGGGGGAATAATTTGGATTTTGTGACAATTTGGAGTCCCTCATGTATTGCTTGCAATTCGGTGTGTAACGGAGAGATGAAAGTATGCTGTTTTTGAGAACCAATGATCCACTGACTTGTATGATGTCTGAACACACCACCTAAGCCGGAAGATTTAGCATTGTTTTTGTAAGCTCCGTCTGTGTTTAATTTATACCAATTAATTTGTGGAGAGTGCCAAGTAATATTGATCGACATCTTTGTTTGCAGTGGGTCACTTTTTGAGTTTAAAATGTGGAATCTCTAGCTTGGCTTATTAAATTGTTTAGTGGTGGGGGGAAGTTGGTGTTGTTGGAAGTATTTTTGTTTCTGGTATTCCAAATACCCCATAGAAGGAAAGGAAATAGATTAGTCCATTCAATTGTAGGAGATGTCAAGGTCGGTTTATCCTCTTTTAATTTTAGGAGCCAATAGTTGTTGCCCGTGATGTTCTGTGTGTTTATGTGTAGAGTTTTACATATTCGCTCTACATCTGGGCATGTTAAAAAGATGTGGGTAGTGTTTTTTCCATCCTTACGACATATAGTGTATTGCGGATTTAATATTTAAACTATGCAAGAGAGATATTGTCTGCAAGGAATTCTTCCATGCAAACATTGTCAAAGAAAGAATTTTATTTTATTGGGGCATTAAAATTTCCAAATTCAGGTGAAGTCATGCTCTACTGGTGGGGTGTCGTTGAGAAAATTGTAACAAGTTTTGGTAGTGAAAATACCATTGTTATTAAGACTCCATAACAGCTTGTCAGGATTGCCGCTTTTTAGAGGTTCTGGGATGGAGTTATGTTGTTAATTACCATGGGAGGCAATTCAAAGGAGATTTTGGAGAGAGACCAATTATCATTTCGAAAAATATTTTTGACCATCAGATTTTCTTCCTTATTTTGGAGAGGTCCTTATTCTGATGTTAAATATGTTTGCTATGTCCTTATTTTGAAGAGGTCCTTCTATACAATGTCCTGATAAGGTAGAGAATAATTTTAGACAATCGTCGATAGTAGTGATGTTTTTTAGATTTGCCCTGTCCATGAGAGTAAGATCGTCAACAAAGAATAAATGAGATATGTCCATGTCTTTGTTACTCAGATGCATGGAATCCCATTGGCATGTATCCATTATATTGGGGATGAGTCGTGAAAGCATTTTCATGCATAATATGAAGATATAAGGTGAGAGCGGGCACCCTTATCTAATGCATCTATTGGGGTTAAAGAATTTAGTTGTAGCCTCATTCACCAAGATTGTTATTTCACTCGTGCAGATGCAATTCATAATAAGACGCTTTATTTTTTGTGGGAAATTGAAGAAGCTGAAGGGTTCAATATGAAGGATCATTCTAGCCTATCGAAAGCTTTTTCAAGGTCCAGTTTTAAGATCATGTTAGCCTTTTACCATTCATTTTTTTTGAATTGGGAGTAAATTTCCTAGATTATGATTGCATTATCACAACCACGTCTTCCTTTGATAAAGTTGGCTTGAAAAAGGTTGATGATGTGTTTAAGAAAGGGATGCAACCTATTTGCAATGATATTAGTAATGATTTTGTAAATAGTGTTGCATAGCTCTATACGTCGAATTTTTTTTAGGTTATCTGCATTGGGTACTTTTGGGATCAGGAATATATAAGTGTTATTAATACCTGATATTAATTTTTGAGTACTGAAAATTGTCAAGGAAAGGTCAATGACTGAGTGTCCTATTACATTCCAATATTTTTTATAGAAGAAGGGGTGTATGCCATCGGGGTTCGGGGCTTTGAATGGCTTAAAGGAGAATATGGCATTGACAACCTCTGTTAGATGTAAATCTTTATCTTGGGTTGATAGGTCAATATGTGTCATGATCCAAATTTCCCCTTCGCTAGGTATCGTGATGGCACCTAGTCTTAAAGACTAGGTAAGCCTAACATTTATGGAATAACAACAATAATAAATAAAATCTAATATTTTCTAAAAAAGAATTCTTTATACAACGAACATAATTATGATTATGCAATGCAAAATTAATGCACAAATAGCATTGAAATTCAATAAGAATTTATAAAACTAAATAATTTATTGAATCTTTTGTAGGAATATATGGTAGGTAAAACTCACACGCTCACAGCTGCCCCTCTTTGCTCGGAAACACGAAGATTTTTCGGGCAAAGACAAAGTGAGCAGTCATGAACAACTTTTACCCATTCGCATACTCCATGTGAAGCTTTTTTGAAAGTTTGACTGAACCTTGCTTCAAAAGTTGCCTACATATTCTCAAAACCCGGTAGTACAAGCCATAAGCTCTACAGAAATTCTTACTATAGCTCCTAACTACAACTGTTTCGAAATAAATACAACAGTGTAAGAACAAAATGGATGGTGACTCTGAAACCTGTGAACGCCGTAGCGGTTTTACCTTGAGTCTCCATAACAGTAATCGTGTTGCTAGCTATCGATCAACCGGCTACGCAAAAACCTAGATCTGCACAAAAAATGTGTAGAAGTGTAGTATGAGCACACCACAGCATATGGTGTTCATCGACTTAGAAAAGTTGTACGATAAAGTTTTGAAGGAGGTTTTGTGGAGATGTTTGGAGGCTAGAGGTGTACTTGTTGCCTACGTTAGGTTGATTAAGGACTTGTATGATGGAGTAAAGACCCGAGTGACGACGATGGGTGGGGACTCGGACCATTTTCCGGATATGATGGGTTGCATAAGGGGTCGGGACTCAACCTTTTTTTGTTTGCTCTGGTGATGGACGTACTGACGTGCCACATCGAAGGGGAGGTGTCGTGGTGCATGCTATTTGCATATGATATTGTATAGATTGACGAGACGCGAGACGGTGTGAATGGAAATTAGAGGTATGGAGGTAGACCCTGGATCTAAAGGTTTCCAGTTGAGCAGGACCAAGATAGAATACTTGGAGTGTAAGTTCAGTGGCAAGACACAAAGAGGGGAATGGGGAAGGAGAGGTGAGGCTGGACTCGCAGGTCATCCCTAAGAGAGGGAAATTTAAGTACCTTGGGTCTATTATTCCAGGGGATATGAATATTGATGAAGATGTCACACATCGTATTGGGGAGGGATGGATGAAATGGAGACTCACTTCAGGTGTTTTGTGTGACAAGAAGGTGCCACCAAAACGTAAGGGTAAGTTCTACAGAGTGTTGGTCAGAGCAACAAGTGTTGACCAGTCAAGATCGCTCATGTCCAGAAGATGAAGGTAGTAGAGATGATAATGTTGAGATGGATGTGTGAGTACACCAGGTTAGATAGGATCAGAAAGGAGGTTATTTGTGACAAGGTGGGTGTGGCCTCTATTGAGGAAAATATGGGGGAAGCGCGGCTTAGGTGGTTTGGTCATGTGAGGAGGAGGAGCACAGTAGCCCAAGTGATAAGGTGTGAGAGGTTGACATTAGAGGGCCTATGGAGAGGTAGAGGTGGGCCAAAGAAGAGGTAGGGAGAGGTGATTAGTCAATACATGGCACAACTTCAGCTAACTGAGGATGATAACAATACGATAGAGGTCCTAGAATTACTAAAGAAAAATCAAGAAACGTGCGGAAACTAAAAGAAAATAAAGAAACAAAAAAAGACAGAAATTAAGTATAGATTGAATTCAAGAAAGAGATTCTTGAAGTTGAACCCTAACAACAACAATTAGCTAACGAAGAAGTAATCGCCTTTGATAGAGATTTAAAAACAAGAGATAGATTGTGAAACCCGACCCTTTAGAATAACAAAAACAACAAAAAGCCTAAACTTGTCACATTTCTTGAATACCTAAAAGTGATCTTAGATTTTGAAAGAATTTAATCTTACCACCTTAAGTTGAGTCTTGAAGGTTGAAGAATAAATCCGGTAGTAGCCACACACAAGAGTGCAAGAAAAATCTCACAATTTTTATTGATAATGGTCTATAATAATCTAATTCTAAAAATAAAGAATACACCCCTTTATATAGAGAGGGGTCACTAAATTCTACCTAAAAATAAAGAAATAAAGTCCCAAACTACTTTGGACAACAAGTCCAACTACCTTAGGAAAAGAAAAATACTAGGAAGCAAAAACCAAGTCATTCTTAGAAAGTAATTCCAAAAATCTTAGTAAAAGGTAAGCATAACCTTAAATAACTAGTAAAGCAATAAATATAGTCTCATAATATATGGAAATAAGTCACAAACCAATCTTGGATAGAATCTTGGAAATCTTGAAGGAAATTTGCAAGCAACTTGGCACCAACTTGCATTCAACATCTAGCACGGTTATTGTGCCCTTCTTGGACATCAAGTAAGTTCTTTTTATTCTATGAAAACGTGGCTTTATGTAGGGCTTCATGGGCTGCAAGTTTGGACACATTTTAGATGCCAAATTGGTTCAAAAGTGGACTAACTAGGACCTTCTTCAAAGCATGTCTCTTGGGATCCAATCCTTCTCTCCTTGGACATAAATTTGGGTCATAAAACAATTGTAATATCTTGCCAATTCATATCCTTTATACTCGAGCTCTTTCATCCCAATTAACAACTTATTTACTTGCACTTGATGTTTAATGACCTTGTTTGGCAACACTTTAGCTTGACATCTTGTTAAAGGCCCCCTTTGAGATTCCAAAGCTTCATTATTGTACTTAAATAGATTTAAGCTTCCTAGGATGCTATCATCCCCCTCTTCTTGAAGAAAATTCGTCCTCGAATTTCTACCTTGCAAGAAAAAAAGAAAACATGCACTAGTAAATGGCATCCATTAATCTGAAAAATTGTAGGAATAAAACAAGATAGTGATCATGTGTCCACTTAACCCAATTAAGCCTAATAGCTGTAAATACTCCCTTATAAAGCATATGGGCATTATCATCCCAATAAAATTTATGCCTACTTAGATTTGTCCAATAAAAACCTCTCTTAGATTCACTGTATAATGAAATTTGCAATGCGATTTTATTAATAAGGTAGTCCAAACATGTTCAGGCTAAAGAAATTATAAAATATTGGCCATGCATCCATTTAACAGAATTATCTATGCCATATGTATCAAATAAGACATTTTTACGGTATAACCAAGTATCAACTATAAATCCTATGATTCTTCTACATGTATGTTATTCAAAGAAACACATAAATTCTCAGAAAGGTCAGAAGAACCCATAAATTCTAAATAAAATTTTCAATACATCGAAGCTCGTGATTATAAATTTCTCCAATAATATTCGCAATATAAATGGATTCTACATAATTGCTCAAACTGCCACAAAAAGAGTCATATATAGGTTCATGAAAGAGTATTTGATCACTAATATCACAATAATCATACATATCCTCTTTACTAGAAGCAAGCACTTCTACAGGCTCACAATCAACATGACTAGGGGAATGACTTCCCATCGAACAAAAAAACTCACATTCTAGAAATTTATCACATGAAAACTCATTAGGCACTTGAATAAGAGAAGAAAGAACATTTAACTCATTAGAAAGCCTCTTTCTCATAAATTTCATCCCTCTTTCCACCAAGTTGGGATGCATAATCATCTATGTCATACTCAATTTCAAAAGTAAGAAAATTACTCCTGCACTTGAACTTAGATATTACAGTTAATGACTTGATATGCATCAATATATCATCATCCATAAAAATTATAAAGTCACCAACATAAGAAATAAGAGTATAGTTCATTACTTCCAAAAATACCTTAGGTGTTCTAGAAAGGCCAAGAATATGAAGAAACCAATTATACATACCATACTTGGATTTATTTATTAAGGGAACAACATCACATTTTATTCTTTTATGCAATAGCTCTAACTTAACAATGCCTTTATGGAACTCCTTGTTGTAAACCAGTAAATAAAGATCAAAATAGACGAAAGGTTCAACAACAAAGAAATTAACCAAGCTTTTATCTTCCACCATCCAACAAGAATTGATTTCATAACATTCATGTTGGAATCCGATTGGATCCTTTGACATCATCTCTTGTGCCTCACCTCTCCTTTCAAAAGGTCTTTCCACATATGGCTGCATAAAACAAAATCACAAGAACTAAAACAAGAAAAAGTTAATGGGTTAGGAAGTAAAGAAACTTTTTTCTTGCTTACACTCTTTTTGGCTTTTATTACAAGACTAACAGTCTCCTCACCATTTTTATCTTCTCTCTCACCAAGATATTCTTCTTTTTCTTCACTCAAACCCTCTTGTTTCTCTACCTCACGGCTTTTTTCTATATTATGGTCGTCTCTTTTTTCTTTCCTCTCAAGCTTACTCTTTTCCCCCCTTGACATCCCACTATCTTCACTCAATACAACCTCTACTTTTTTTTCTCTTGGGATGTTAACATGCACTCCCTTACTCCTCTTATTCTTTTCTCTCTCATATTTTCCATATTCTCTTTCACAACCTTTTCGTCTTCACAAAATTGTGAGGGAGTCAAAGGACCAAGAATGAGTTTCTTCCCGTTAACCTAAAAAAAGTATCTATTTTTTTCTATGCTATATGAAGCTCTTCTGTAGATATACCATGGCTTTCCCAACAAGATATGATAATTATTCATGGAAATCACATCACACCAGATCGCATCCTCATACCTTCCAATAGAGAATAGTAATAACACTATTTTATCTACCTTTACTCCTCTCAACATGTAGGGTTCAATATGCTCAACACAATGCAAGTTCAATTTCTCAACCATATAAGTGCTAATAGAGTTATAAAACTCCTTGTCAATTCTAAGGTCACAAATCACACACATCACTTTAGCTCTTGTTTGAAAAATAACTTTACCATTGTCTTCTTTCCATTTGGGTGTAACGATCCGGTCGGTCGTTACGTAGAACATGCATTATTTTTATTGTTTTTTCCTGGTTTTAGCTTGGTTATAATGTTCATGATGTGTTAGAATTGGTTAGTCAGGGTTCAGAGTGGTTATAGGAGAAATTGAGACACTTAGTCTCTAAAATAAGCCTTAGAATTGGAAAAGTCAACCAGGAGTTGACTTATTGGGAAATGAATTCGGAATGCAGATTTTAGGGCTCGGATAGCTTCGTTAGGTGATTTGGGACTTAGGAGTGCGTTCGGAATATTTTTGTGATGTCCGGTGTAGAATTAGGCTTGAATTGGGGAAAGTTAGTCTTTGGCGATTCTGGTCGGTAGTGGAAAATAGGCTATCGGGGTCAGAATGGAATTTCGACACTTGGAACAGGTTCATAAGGTCATTTTGGATATGTTTGCAAAATTTCAGGTGAATCGGAGTTGTTTTGTGTAGTTTCGGCATCGTTGGTGGAATTTTGAAATTTCAATGTTCATAGGCTTGAATTCGATGAGTTTTTAGAGTTTTGATATTGTTTTTGGTGTTTTGAAGGCTCGACTAAGTTTGAATGATCATTTAGGATGTATTGGTATTTTTGGTTGAGGTCCCGAGGGCCTCGGGTGTGTTTCGGGTGGTTAACAGACCAACTTTTCGCCTTGGAAGATGGCAGATTTCTGGTGTTTCTTGGTTCTGGTTTCCTCTTCCGCGATCGTGGGGGGTATGCGATCGCGTAGGCTTAGCTGAGTGGGGGTCCAATCTTGTTCTCCGTGATCGCTTGGTCAGGGTCGCGATCGCGTGGTCTGGGGATAATGGGCAGTGCGATCATGAGGAGGAGTCCGCGATCGCATAAGGTTGATGGGCGCGTGAGGCTAGGGGTCAAAAGGTCTTCGCGATCGCGTGGTGTAGGATGCGATCGCAGTTGGTTGGGAGGTAGAACTTCGCAATCGCGAGGGATGTTCCGCGATCGCATAGATTTGATGTGGATCCATTGAATTTTGTTCTTTGTGATCGCGATTGGGTGTTCGCGATCGCAATGAAGGAATCGCTGGGCAGAAAGTTTAAGTTCAAATGAGGGTTTTAAGCCATTTTTCAAACACCATTAGAGAACTCGGGAGAAGGGAGATTTTGGAGAGATTTTCAGAGGGAGTCTAGTGGTAAGTGTTCCTTAATCACTTTCGGTCTAATTTCACGAATTAGTATTGATTATTACCATGTAAATTGTGGAATCAAAGTGGAAATTGGGGAAAAGGGGAAGAAAAGTTGGGAAATTCTTGTGATGATTTGAAGGGGTATTTGGGGTCGGATTTTGGTAAATTTGATATGGTTAGACTCGGGTGAAGACAAGGATTTCAGTTTTGTAAATTTTTCCTAATTCCGAGACGTGGGTCGGGGGTCGGGTTTGACCAATTTCGGGATTTTTGAGTATTTTTGATAAATTTCGATTGGAATTCATTCCTTAGCATATTATGATGATATACATCTGATTGTTGGTAGATTTGGAGCACTCGGAGGCTGAATTTAGGGGCAAGGGCACTGCGGAGTAGTATTTTAGCCGATTTTGAGTTAAGTAACGTCTTCAACCTTGGAACTGAGGGTTCGAAACCCCAAGTTATCTGATATTTAATATTACTTAAGGTGACGCACTTGCCAAGTGATGGGCATGCGGGCGTACATCGAATAGTTGTGGCCTGGCTCACCCCATGGCACTGCCTGAGGGTTACTTAAAGCTGATACTTGTACTGTGAAGGTTTCAATTACCTTGAACATATTAGAAATTATGTTAAGTATAAATATTAAGGCTTCACGCCGATACGTTCAGACGGAATGGTCGATTATTGTTGTCTCTATCTGTGATTATTGTTTTCATGTACTCAGTCCTGTTATAGTATGTGTTTCATGCCTCAGTCTCATAAGTTGCTAGTTTATTTCATATTATCATTGTTTGGGTTGATTTTCATATAATCGAGGGTATTGTGAGCGAGATTGAAAAGTATAGACTGAGTGAGGCCTAGAGCCTGGTTTTGAGACATTTATAATGGTCGGACTGCACATCGTAGAGACCTTGGAATCATGCCTTTGTTGGCTTGATATAGCGTTTGGGCTTATAGGAGCCCCTCCGGAATCTTTACACCCCCAGTGAGCGCACAAATATTTAGGGATGGATCTTCCCTGGACATGGTTCTTGTCCTAGTGATATGTTCCGGAGATGGATCTTCTCCGTGGGGTTTATGTTCTGGAGATGGATCTTCTCCGTGGGACTGGATTGGCCTTTTTCCTCAGTACTGAGTGACTATGTCACCATGTTTATCTATATTCTGGGATGGACCTTCCCTGGGCTTGATGGCCAATTCTAGTACTGAATGGACTTCCCTATGAGAGTTTGGGTATTGTGTACATATCATTCCTGATTTTACATGAACTTATGCAAAGTTACAGACATAACTTGGTGCATTTTTCTTACTGTCTAATATATTACTGTCATGTTCAAATTATATGTTGTTGTTCATAATTATCGAAGGTTTAGTCTGTCACTACCTCTCAGCCCATAGGTTGTTTTGTACTTACTGAGTTGGTGTACTCACGTTATACCCTGCACCTTGTGTGCAGATCCAGGCACACCGAGATTCAGCTCTGGTCAGTGAGTAGCAGCAGTTCATCCGAGTTGACGAGGTAGAACCTAGCGACCGTGATCTCATCATCTCTTTCTCTTTTACATGTCGTGCAGATCCAGGCACACCGAGATTCAACTCTGGTCGGTGAGTAGCAGCAGTTCATCCGAGTTGACGAGGTAGCACCTAGCGACCGTGATCTCATCATCTCTTTCCCTTTTACCTGTCGTATTTATTTTCAAACTATGTTAGTCATTTCTTTCTGGGTTGTATTATGTATTAGCAGCTCATGACTGTATGACATTGGATCAGGGTTTTGTAGGATTTTGAGTTCTCGATTTTCACAAATCTGTTTTCAAATTCAAACTTACTATGATTATTGTTTTAAGACTTGTTAAAATGGTATTTTTCTTTGATAAGTGGCATTAGATTGGTTTATATAGGTGGCTGGCCTGGTTCCACGACAGGCGCCATCATGGCTCCGAAATTGGGTCATGACATTGACATACTGTAAGTTCGCCTTATCAAGTTGTTGAGTCATAACTCGCATCCTTTCACTATAACTACATGTTTGAGACATCATGAACAAAGCAATATATATCTCTCAAATTTGGCTTTTCCCTCTAATGTTCTCACCTCTCTTGCCTTTTTCCACTCAAAGAAACTCTTGGTCATTAATCTTTAAATTTATTAATAAATATTACTAGTTACAACCTTTAGTGATAAGAATATGGAGTTAGAAAAAGAAAGAAAAGTGAATGACAAACTAGGAAGAATAGGAATTGGTAGTAGGAAAAAAAGAAAAGAATTTTAGGAACCCAAAACCCACAAGAATAAGGAAAGAAGTTTCCTTAATCTTAAAGAACAAGGATCTCCTTTTCTTGTTTCCTTTCTTGACTTGGAAACCATATAATACTTGAATTCTAAAAATAATGAGCAAACACTTTTTTTTTTGGCTGATTTTCATTTTTTTCTCTTTTTCCCATTTTTTTTTTGGCTCAAAAACCTCCCAAGATTATCAAGATTGAAATATCTAATAGCCTATGCTCTGATATCACTTGATAACAATATGATAGGGGTCCAAGAATTACTAAATAAAAATCAAGAAACGTGCGAAAACTAAAAGAAAATAAAGAAACAAAAAAAGACGAAAATTATGGATAGATTGAATTCAAGAAAGAGTTTCTTGAATTCATGAAGTCTATTCTTGAAGTTGAACCCTAACACCAACAATTAGTTGACGAAGAACTAAATGCCTTTGGTAGAGATTTAGAAACAAGAGATAGATAGTGAAACCCGACCCTTTAGAGTAACAAGAACAACAATAACCCTAAACTTATCACCTTTCTTGAATACCTAAAAGTGATCTTAGATTTTGAAAGAATTTAATCTTACCACCTTAAGTTGAGTCTTGAAGGTTGAAGAATAAATCCGATAGTAGCCACACACAAGAATGCAAGAAAAATCTCACAATTTTTATTGATAATAGTCTATAATAATCTAAGTCTAAAAATAAAGAATACACTCCTTTATATAGAGAGAGGTCACGAAATTCTACCTAAAAATAAAGAAATAAAGTCTCAAACTACTTTGGACAATAAGTCCAACTACTTTAGGAAAAGAAAAATACTAGGAAGCAAAAACCAAGTCATTCTTAGAAAGTAATTTCAAAAATCTTAAAAAGGTAAGCATAACCTTAACTAACTAGGAAAGCAATAAATATAGTCTCATAATATATGGAAATAAGTCAAAAACCAATCTTGGATAGAATCTTGGAAATCTTGAAGGAAATTTGCAAGCAACTTGGCACCAACTTGCATTCAAAATCTAGCACGACTATTGTGCCATTCTTGGACATCAAGTAAGTCCTTTTTATGTCTATGAAAACATGGATTTATATAGGACTTCATGGGCTGCAAGTTTGGACACAATATAGATGCCAAATTGGTTCAAAAGTGGACTGACTAGGACCTTCTTCAAAGCATGTCTCTCGGGATCCAATCCTCCTATTCTTGGACATAAATTTGGGCCATAAAACAATTATAATATCTATCCAATTCATATCCTTTATCCTTAAGTTCTTTCATCACAATTAACAAATTCTTTACTTGCACTTGATGTCTAATGACCTTGTTTGACAAAACTTTAGCTTGACATCTTGTTAAAGGCCCCCTTTGAGATTCCAAAGCTTCATTCTTCTCCTTAAATAGACTTGAGCTTCCTAGGATGCTATCAGAGGACATAACCCTTGATAGGAAGGTATGGAGTCGAGGATTAGGGTAGTAGAGTAGGTAGTCTAGAGTGTTCATAACAATAGTATTGGCACACAATATCGCTTTCTGTTGGTAGTAGGCTTTTATGCCTAACCGTTATTTTCTTTCATTGTTGATCACCTTACTGTCTTGTTTTTATTTTGCTTTTATATGGATTTTTTCGATACTTCCCCTTCTTGTCTATATTTCTATTGATGTGTTGTTTATGCCTTCCTGAGCCGAGGGTCTATTGTAGACAACTTGTATATCCTCACATGATAGGGGTAAGGTCTGTGTTCACACTACCCTCCCCAGACCCCACGGTGTGGGATAATAATGGGTATGTTATTGTTATATGTAATTTTTTAAGGTATTATATTTATTGGTATAGGGTAATGATCACGCCCAACTATACCTTATAAAAAGGACTAAGTGGTCGTTGCAAATATAATCCGGTTTACAAGTCCGGATTTGAATCCCACAGAGAACTAAGGTTTCTCTATAATTGTTCAATATTGCTAAGAAACACAAGTCCAAACAATTTCCTAATTATAGATATTATAATATTTATTTCTAATTAATTAAGTAAAAATTATTATTAAGCAGTAAAATTATCAACTAACAAGGATGAAAATTGATACAGAACTGAGGAGGTCTAGAGTTATGATTTCCCCTATTGATGGAATCCTTTCCTGCTCTGTTTCATATAAATTTGCCTAATCTTCTCTATCGATCATGAGCAATCTTACTACCGTAAATATCTCCCGAGTAATTATGACAATTTAATATACATACTCTCCCGAGTTACGATAGCTGGCTTTAATTACAGCCCACTTAGGTCGCACCCAAGGTTTCGTTATCCCTAATCCATATTTAAACCCTTAGTTATTGATTCCTCACATACGTCGGGAGTGATGTTATTCAACAACTACCTAAGTATGCACTCTCTCCCAAGTAATACATACTAAATAGGCACAACTAATTAAGGATCCTTTTAATTAACTACAACAAAAACGTAGTTGAACAAATAGAGATTAAACTTTGGCAAATCTATATTAACATAGCAAGAATTTCATCCTTCAATATGTTCCATCGAACCCCTAGATAACAACTTAATTATTCATAATAGCATGTAAAAATACAATATTACAAGTCATAACCAACAATGAAAAATATGAAGAGGAAGGAAAAACTCTTAGAAGAATTCCCCGCCTTGCTCCTATTGTGTCTCTGCCTCCTTGGGTCGAATCTGTGTCAAAAGTATGTCCAAACTCCTCAAAATACCGTTTTTCCATGTATATATGCCAAGTAGGGTCGGCCCCAAATAATTATACCTTCTCCTACGTGAAAAAGGACAATTTTTCAGGCCTGGACGTGTGTGGTCGCGCTCCAACCGCGCTCCGTCTGTGCATATCGAAAAGTTTCTACCCTGTTTGCTCGGTCAGTGCGCGGTTGTGATATTACTGCACACTTTTCACCCATTTCAGTTTTGAATTTGGAACAACGTTAAACATAAAAGTTGTAGCCCTTTGAGTTAGCTTTCCAATCATATATTATATAGTCCAAATGGAGTTTGTATCAAAGAGTTATGTCTATTTTACTAGACAGTATATAATATGCCTACTCGAGTCTTCATTTGTTCTTAACTATCAAATTTTACCCCTGAACACGATCCGGCTTAATTACTTGGGCATTTACTCAGACTTCAAAGCTCTAAATCACTTGAATTCATTCCATAACATCTATATAGCTCGGAATCACTTCTACAAGGCATAAAATACACAGTTAGTGCAAAACACTAGCGGTTAAAGCTCAAACTCAATTAAAGTGCATTAAATTAGAGTGTAATAAGCGGTTAAAATACGTAATTATAGCCTATCATCAACACCCCACACTTAAACCATTACTGGTCCTCGATTAATCAGACTACACTTTATATAGACACGGCCTTTTTAAACAATTCTCCTAACTCATTACACCAAGAATATTTAAAATAGACTAAGCACAAAAGCGTAACATCTTTACCTCAAGATTTGACTCACAAGTACCATGCATTATTCACAACTCACCCACTTACTCTAACATAGAGGTCACTGACATTACCTTTCCTTCATGAATCAAGTGCCCTCACACAACAAAAGAGAGTAGTCCCACACAATAAAATTTAAGAACACTTAGAAACTCAAGATAGAAAGAATTCACTCACTCTCAGAAATAACATTCATATGCCACAAAAGATGCACCATAGGCTTGCCCGTAATGTACTACTCTACTAATCGAGCTTATTCAGTCTAGGATCAAGTAGAACTTTATTTGATTGTAATGTAGGCTGCGGGATGGGTAGTATATATTTAGATATAAGAGTGACTACACCTCCCTAAGAACTTTAATACATATAATTTAACATTCAAACCCCATACTTATGTCAAACCAAACTTTGTCTTCATATCAATGTATTTTACCCCATACTTTTTTAAGCACAATTACATCAAGAGTCACCACTTATCAAGGAATATATTTTTTCACAACAATACAACTATTTTTTTCCATTTCTGTGACGACCCGACCGGTCGTTTTGGGAATTTAATATCTGTTCAGTGGTGTAAAGTCATAAACAGCTTCACGTTGTGTATATCGACCTACGTGTGTGGTTAGATTCAGTTACCGGGTAATTCGGAGTCGAATTGGAAGAAAAATTCAGTTTTGGAAGCTTAAGTGATGGGAGTTGACCGGAGGTTTGATATTTGTGTAAACGACCTTGTAATGAGTTTTGGTTAATGTCAACAGCTTCGTATGATGATTTTGGAATTAGGCGTGTGTCCAGAATTGGTTTTGGAAGTCCGTAGAGTGATTTGAGATAATTTGGCGAAAGTTAAAATTTCGGCGATTTTGGCCGATAGGTGAAACTTTGATATCGGGCTCGGAATGGAATTCTGAGAGTGGCTATAGATCCGTTGTGTCATTTGGGACTTGTCTGCAAAATTTCACGTCATTCCGGGTTGAATTGATAGGTTTCGATGCGAGTCTTGATATTTGAAGGTTTGAAAATTCATAAGTTTAACTTTTTTAGTTTGATTCGTTGTTTTAGTGTTTTTTTAGGTGTTTTGAAACCTCGAGCGAGTCTGTGTTAGGTATTATGACTTGTGTGTGTGGTTGGACGGGGTCCCGGGGGCCTCGGGCATGTTTCGGATGGGTGTCGGGTCCATTTTCCTCATTTTTGAACAGCTGAAATTTGCCTTCTGGTTTCCTTCTATGCGATCGCAAAGGAGTAGCCGCGATCGCATAGAGTCCCTTTGAGCAGCCCAGATTTTCCTTCAGTTTGATCGCAAATGAACTTCCACGATCGCATACTTCCCCAAACCATACCCTCCGCGATCGCACTCTGCCCTTCGCGTTCGCACACTATAATATAGGGCTGGGGCAGTAGCATTATTTTCTCTCTGCGATCACATTAGCCTCCTTGCGATCGCGTAGTACTCTTTTGGCCAGCAACATTTTCTTCTATGCGATCGCACCTTTGTGTCCGCGATCGCAATGCACAAATAACTGGGCAGGCAGGTTATAAACTCAAAATCGGGGTTTCACCATTTTTAACATAGTTTGACTTCTAGAGCTCGGATTTTGGCGATTCTTTGAGGGGTTTTCACACAAATCGAATAGGTAAGTGTTCTTTCATTAGAATTAAATATATTCCATGAATTAGTCCTTGTTTATTGTGTTTTGGGTTGGGGAAATTGTGGATTTTAAAAGAAAACTTCTAAAATAAAAATTCATGATTTGAATGACCAAATGATATCGGAATTGGATAAATTTAGTATGGGTGAACTCGTATCGGAATGGGTATTCGATTTTTTTTTGTAAAATTTGTTGGGTTTCGAGGTGCGGGTCGGGGGTTCGACTTTTATAAATTTGTAAAGATTGAAGCTTTATTATTCGGAATAGTTCCTTATGCAATTTATGTATGTTAAGTTGTTTTGGTTGATTTTGAGCCGTCTGGAGGTTTTTCCGCCCGAGAAGTCTATTTTGAGTACCTGGTTGTCGTCTTTGAGGTAAGTATCTTGCCTAAACTTGTGTGGGGGAACTACCCCTTAGGATTGAGTCTTCTTTGTTGTTTGTAGTCCGTGTATGCGAGGTGACAAGTGTATACTCGGACTTATTTTCTAATAGACTGGCCTTTTAGGGTTCGTAGATTCTTATGTTACCTGTGTATGAATTATAATTGATACATTTGAATCCTTGGTGGTTAATTTCATCCTTTCCTGCTTAAATTAGAATTACTTGCTTTTGGATTCCTTCGTTGGCTATTTGATTTTAATTGACTTAACTGAATATTTTACCGTTCTTATCTTCATGCTATATTTGTGTCCTAGAACTGCCAAATTGACTATATTAGTGTTATCTAGCTTTATAGTTGTCTAGCCATAGTTAGAACATCTGTTCGTTCGAGTCAAGCATGCCCATAAGTCTTACATTGTGATTTATATGACTTTTTCCCTATGTGCTACTTGGGTCGTTGATAAATTTATGTTGTTGATGTTTCTTGATGTTGCCTATTACTGGGCTTTTATTTGAGCTGAGTTTTATTTCGTAAATTTAATTGTTTAGGCGAGATTGGTTATAGTTGTTTCCCTTGCCGGGATGATGTTGTTTTTCATTGTTGACTCCCTTGCCGGGATGGTATGATTTCTATTATTGTTTATGTTGTTAATGATATTGTTTGCGTTGTTGACTCCCTTACAGGGATGTTGTGATTTATGGCTCTTATTGTTGACTTTCCTTGCCAAACTGTTATTTTTGTTATTATTTGGGTGAGGAAGAGTGTAAAGCACGAAGGGTGATGACGTGTATTCATTTCATTCATTGCATTGTGAGGAAGAGAGTAAAAGAACGAAGGGTGATGCCGTGCCATGATTTTTACATTTAAAAGCATGAAGGAACATGTTGTGCCCTTTCATTTATATATTGCATTGTGAGGATGAGAGTAAAAGCACGAAGGGTGATGCCGTGTACTTGTTTTGGTAAGGATGAGAGTAAAAGCACGAAGGGTGATGCCGTGCACTTATATTTGCATTATTGTTTCCATTGTTTTGTTTGATAACTACTACACTTGTTTTGGTGAGGATGAGAGTAAAGCATGAAGGGTGATACTGTGTAATTGTTTTATCACGAGAATGGGTTGAGTTATTTGACAATGTTGAACCGTCATTCATAACTTTGGTTGATCTCTTTGAACCTAGATCTTGGGATCTCCAGTCTGCTAGGTAGAGTTACTGTCATGCTGACTTGTCCTAGGCCTTAACCCCATTCCCTTTGATGATCTTTCAATTGCCTCTTTAGATAGGCCTTTTGTAAGTGGATCCGACACGTTATCTCTTGACTTTACGTAGTCAATTGTGATAACACCACTAGAGAGTAGTTGTCTAACGGTATTATGTCTCCGTAGTATATGACGAGATTTTCTGTTATACATTACGCTACCTGCCCTGCCTATTGCCGCTTGACTATCACAATGTATACAAATAGGTGCCAAAGGTTTGGGCCAAAATGTAATATCTTCCAAGAAATTCCGGAGCCATTCAACTTCTTCACAGGCCTTATCTAAAGCTATGAATTCAGATTCCATTGTAGAACAGGCGATGCACGTTGCTTCTTTGATAGCACAAACATGTCGGTGGCTCTAGAGTCAATCCATCACTCTTTCGGATTTCCAACTAAGTTGCATTCCGAAAACATTGCATAGAGATCATCAATGTCATCATTCTTCTCCACTATGTTGGCATGTCCCTTCTTCCTATCTTTTTTCAAGAGACGACAATCAGGGGATTTGTGACCAACTCTTCCACAGTTGTGGCAGTTGCCCTTGAATTTCTTTTTGTTCTACTCCTTAGTTTGTCCAGAAGATCTCTTCCTCTTCTTACTTTTTGGAGCAGTCTCCTCAACGATATTAGCTCCCATGATCGTTGAATTTACACAAGACTTCTTCTCGGTTGTTTTGTTGTCTTCCTCAATCTTGAGACGAATCACAAGATCTTCCAACTTTGTTTCTTTGCGCTTGTGCTTGAGATAGTTCTTGAAATCTCTCCATGAAGGAGGCAACTTTTCAATCATTGCAGCCACTTGAAATGCTTCATTCATGACCATACCTTCAGCAATAAGGTCGAGAAAAATAAGTTGAAGTTCCTGAACTTGGGTTCCCACAATTTTGTTGTCTATCATTTTATAGTCTAGAAACTTGGCAACCATGAACTTCTTCAAGCATGCATCTTCTGTCTTGTACTTCTTCTCAAGTGCGTCCCATAATTCTTTCGAAGTATTCATCGCACTGTACACATTGTACAAGTCATCCTCTAAAGCACTTAAAATATATCATTTGCAAAGAAAATTTGCCTGCTTCCACGCCTCAACAATCATGAACTTTTCATTGTCCGACATGTCCGCAGCAGGCACTGGAGGCTCTTCACTAGTGAATTTTTGCATACCAAGTGTGGTAAGCCAGAAGAACACCCTTTGTTGCCATCCTTTGAAGTTGGCTCCAGAAAATTTCTCCTGCTTTTTTGCCAGTGGAACAACAATCCGACTTGTCGTTGCCACAGTAGTGCAAAAGAATTTCCGTTATCAATTACCATTTCTCACTGTCAACAACAGAAGAGTTCAATCAATGGAAAAACCAGAACAATAAACAATATTGTAATTAACGACAAACAGTATGTATAACAAATAAAAATCGAAGTTTTTTATACTGTTTCACAGAAAACGATGAAGTTTTTATGTTCTTCAAATCGTTTTTCTGAATTTCAAAAATCTGATGAAGTTTTTATATCTTCAAATCAGAATAATAAAATTCAGACGGAGTAGAAAACATAAAGGTTTTAATCTCCACAAACAGAATACAGAATATAATAAAAATATAATTTCCTTAATATTGTTATCCTCGTTACTGGCGAGTAAGTGTCTCGTGGAAATTCAACGATCATGAGAGCTAATATCGTTGAGGAGACTGCTCCAAAAAGTAAGAAGAGGAAGAGATCTTCTGGACAGACTAAGGAGCAGAACAAAAAGAAATTCAAAGGCAACTGCCACAACTGTGGAAGAGTTGGTCACGAAGACTCTGATTGTCATCTCTCGAAAAATGATAAGAAGAAGGGGCATGCCAATCTAGTGAAGAAGAATGATGACATTGATGATCTTTGTGCAATGCTTTCGGAATGCAACTTAGTTGAAAATCCGAAGGAGTGGTGGATTAACTCCGGAGCCACTTGACATGTTTGTGTTGTCAAAGAAGCATTTGCAACTTATTCTACTGCTGGTCCCGTAGAAGAGATTTCCATGGGAAACAATTCAACAGCCAAGATTGAAGGTTATAGGAAGATTTTCCAAAATATGACTTCCGACAAGGTGTTAACGCTCAACAACGTTCTTCATGTTCCTACTATTAGGAAGAATTTAGTTTCTACTTCTTTACTAGTGAAGAATGGATTCAAATGTGTATTTGTTTTTGATAAATTTGTTAAGCAAGAATGAAATGTACGTTGGAAAAGGCTACCTCACGGAGGGCCTTTTCAAACTAAATGTAATGGTTGTTGATACTATGAATAAAATTTCAACTTCTTCTTATTTGTTTAAGTCAAATGATTTATGGAATATTCGTTTAGGACATGTCAATTATAAAACCTTGCGGAAGTTAATTAATTTAGAAGTATTGCCTAAATTCGAGTGTAATAAATCGAAATATCAAATATGTGTTGAATCTAAGTTTGTAAAACATCCTTATAAGTCTATTGAAAGGAATTCAAATCCTTTAGACTTAATTCATAATGACATTTACGATATGAAGTCGACACCATCTCGAGGAGGGAAAAAGTATTTTATTACTTTTATTGATGATTGCACTCAATATTGTTGTGTTTATTTGCTTAATAGTAAGGATGGAGCAATTGAAGCATTTAAGCAATACAAGAATGAAGTAGAAAATCAATTGAATAAAAAGATCAAAATGATTAGAAGTGATAGAGGTTGAGAATATGAATCTCCGTTTGCATAAATATGTTCGGAATATGGAATTATCCATCAAAATACTGTACCTTACACACCTCAATCCAACGGAATTGCGGAAAGGAAAAATCGGACATTAAAGGAAATGATGAATTCTTTATTAATAAGTTCCGGATTACCGTAGAGTTTGTGGGGGGAAGCTAACCGAATACTCAACAGAGTACCCCACGACAAAATGCAATCTATTCCATATGAAAAATGGAAAGGAAGAAAACCCAACTTGAAATATTTCAAAGTGTGGGGGTGTCTAGCAAAGGTACAAGTTCCTTTACCTAAAAAGGTTAAAATCGGGCCAAAAACATTAGATTGCATTTTCATTGGATATGCTACAAACAGTAAAGCATGTCGATTTTTGGTCCATAAATCTGATAATCCCGAGATTCATGTTAATACGATAATGGAATCAGCTAATGTTGAATTCTTTGAAAGCATTTATCCGTATAAAACTGAATGTGAGTCGTTAAGTGAAAGACCTAAACGACCTCGGGAAGAACCAAAGGAAAATACTCCAAATGTAGAAGATCCAAGGCGTAGAAGATCCAAGGCGTAGAAAACGCCAAAGAACATCTACTTCTTTTGGACCAGATTTTGTGACATTCTTGCTTGAAAATGAACCTCAAACTTTTAAAGCAGCTATGTCGTCTTCTGATTCAGCATTTTGGAAAGAGGCAGTCAATAGTGAGATTCAATCAATTTTGGATAACCATACATGGGAATTGGTTGATCTTCCTCCTGGAAATAAGCCTTTAGGTTCGAAATGGATCTTTAAACGGAAAATGAAAGCTGATGGCACTATTGACAAATATAAGGCAAGACTTGTTGTCAAAGGTTATAGACAAAAGGAATGCCTTGATTACTTTGACACTTACTGGCCAGTAACGAGGATAACATCTATTAGGATGTTAGTAGCGTTAGCGGCTGTGTATGGTCTTGAAATCCATCAAATGGATGTTAAAATAACTTTCTTAAACGGAGAATTGGAGGAAGAGATTTACATGGAACAATCTGAGGGTTTTGTGGTTCCTGGTAATGAAAAGAAAGTGTGCAAACTTGTTAAGTCGCTTTATGGACTTAAACAAGCACCCAAACAATGGCATGCCAAATCTGACCAAACAATGTTGGCAAGTGGGTTTAAAATCAACGAGTGCGACAAATGTGTTTACATCACTCCAGGTCATGAAGTCATTGTTTGTTTATATGTTGATGACGAGCAAAAGGATGGCGGATATAAATGCTACAAATCGCATGTTGGCTAGCAAATTCGACATAAAAGGCTTAGGAGTTGCTGATGTGATCTTAGGAATCAGAATTCCCAAGACTCCACAAGGTCTAGCATTATCACAATCTCATTACATACAAAAAGTGCTTGACAAGTTTAAGTATTTGGATTTCAAAATTGCCAAGACTCCAATTGACGTGAGTTATGCACTTCAAAAGAATGAAGGTAAAAGTGACTCACAACTGGACTATGCAAGAGTATTGGAAAGTTTGATGTATATCATGAATTGTACGCGACCGGATATAGCATGTGCTATTAGCAAACTGAGTTGGTTTACAAGTAATCCAAATCATATACATTGGATGACAATGAAACGAGTTTTCGGATATCTAAAACATACCCAAAATTATGAATTGCATTATAACAAATATCCCTCCGTGACCGAGAGATATAGTGATGCAAATTGGATCACCGGATCATCTGAAGTTAAATCCACGAGTGGATATTATTTCACAATTGGGGGTGGAACAGTGTCTTGGAAATCATCCAAACAAAGATATAAAACAAAGTTATGAATACGGTTCAACATTGTCAAATAGCTAAACCCATTCTCGTGATGAAGACAATGTTCAAAATCTAGGTAAAGCATTAAGGCTTTTGATGAGTCAATAAAGATTAAAGTTTTTTAATGATTTGCTAAGTATGGCAGGATATGACCAGATAGTGTGTCTTTAGGATTACACGTTTAGGAATCATCTATGTGAGTGTGAAGTGTAAGCCGCTTCAAGGGGAATGAAAAGTAAATGCCCATTCTCTAAGCACTCATGAAATCAGGCGGTGTTCATGGCTGAAACGAACACAATCGTGAGAATCATAGATGGTTAAGGATTGATTGTGTGACTTATGTTGTCTAGGTATACAACAAAGCTCAACGGTTCAAAGATATAAAATCTACCGATTGACCGAATATATCCAATATAAGTTCACTACGGAAAGTTCAAAGGGAAACCTACTTATCCAGATGCAATTAATTCTGGCATGTAAAACACACACATCTGTGCATTCCTTTATTTTATAGCCATTCCCCATTCATGTGGGGGATTGTTCTTTAAGCTTAGTGTAGCTTAATTGTAAGCTTGGTATAGCTTAAAGAGAATGAATGGAAAATGGTGGGAAAAGAAATGATGGGAAGTAAAATTTTGAATAAGTGCACTTTGTCCCTCATCGGACGAAGGAAATAAAATCTGTGTGTATATATAGAGAATCTCTTCTTCTAGCTCCTAAAGAGTTGAGAAGAAGGCAAGCCTCGCGCCATCGTCGTCGTCGTCGTCGCTCGTTCGGCTCGGCTTCGGCTTCGGTCAAAGATTGATTGATTAATCTTTTTGGATAAAATTCCTTTCAGATTAATTAATTAATTAATTAAATTAATTAACAAAAAAAGAATTCATATCCGGAATGACCCGCGATCCGGTCCGACCCTTTTTTCTTTCTCGGATTATTTTAAATCCAATTTTTTAATTTCCCGCAATATTTCACACCTGTTCAAAACAACTATGGCTGTTCTGAAAGGATTCACACTTGTTCCAACAACTGTGGCTGTTCTGAAAGGTTGCAAAACCTTTTTAGAAACAGTACGAAATTGGCTATAAATATGCCTTGAATCCCAGAATTTTTACTTACTAAATTTTCTGATCTTCTTCTTCTTCTTCTGCACAAAATACTCTAGTGTGTTTTACATCCTTTGAGTGGTTCGTTGTTCATCTGCGTTTTAGGTACCGATACGCTGGTGAGTTAAATCGTTCTATCCTGGGAGGATATATTCCAAAACCTCGGGTACTTGAGGGGAATAATTTCCTTAAGAACCCACTATGTATTCAGTGAGCTCGATTTATTCCAATACTATTTTTTCAGAATTTATTTTGACGTTTTAGTTCTTCAAACTTTTTGTTTCTGTATTTTCAGAAAGTTTACTGTTTTAATTTATTTTACAGCAATACAGATTACTAACATTTATTAACTAATTTTCTCTCCTTCTAATTTATTTTAACAAATGACAACTTCAGATGTCTTTTTTAATTTTGTAAAATATTAGCACAATATCCGTCATGGAATATTTTAGCTAGCGTTTGGCCATGAGTTCCCAATTTTTTTTGAAAAAACTGATTTGAGTGAAGTTTGGTGTGAAGATGAAAATGTGTTTGGACATGATTTTTTCAAAACATATTTCACTTTTTATTTTGGAAAAACATGTATAAAAATTCCCAAGTTTTGGGATTTTGACCCAAAATCACCAATTTTGGTGAATTTGGAATTTGGGATTTTGCCAAAGTATGAACAAAATCTATGGCCAAACATGTATTTGCCAAATAAATCCCAAATATTTCTTGAACCGTAAGAACAACTTCTTCATTTTCTTTAAAGAGAATTTTAAAAAAAAAAAGGTTTTACTTGATAAATCTTTAAAGAATCTTGATATAATATTCATGTATTTTTTTCTTGTTTTTAATATTAGATCACATAAATAACTATAAATATCATAAGATATTACCTGAGAAGTCTTTAAAAATAATTTTAATAGAGAAGAATTTATTTCTTTATTGAATTAGCTAATGAGATCAACATTCATCTCGTTTCAAGAAACCTACTCCTTGTTTTGCAACCCAAAGATACCTCTTTATTCTTTTTGTGATTTTTTAAAATAACATATTTATTACATAATAATACAAGGCGTAGCCAAGACTAGTAAATTCATAAGGACCAACAATAAATTTTTATCTTACGACATCGGTTAAATTAAGTAAGGACAAAATTGGAATTGAAAATAGCAGCTAGGGTTTTGAGCTATAGGGGGATAAAACCCAGTAACGTCACATTGCTCAGCCGCTTGCAGAGCCCTCCATTTTTGGTTCGTCGCATTTGGGAAAACCTAAACCCTAGGGCCCTCCATCGCCGGCAACAATGGGTAATTGAAATCAATTTTTTCACTCCCTTACAATTCATCGTATTTCTTCAATGTTTCTTTTAAGGAGCAATTTATTATGATATTATATAGGTATCTCTCGTGATTCTATGCACAAGAGACGGGCCACTGGAGGCAAGAAGAAGGCTTGGAGGAAGAAGAGAAAGTATGTATTCCTAACTATCTTATTTATTCAATGTGCTACTTTTTTTTATAAGTAATTAATGTGCTAAAATTGATGATTACCTTGTGATCCGCAAATTTTTACATGTTTGAGGATGTAGTGTTTGTCGGCATTGAATATATGAAAATTCTACATGCATCCGGTTGTGTGGGGTTTAGGCTAGGGGATTCCCTGTTTTTTGTCATTATAAGGATTTAGTCTAATGAATAGGCTGAAGCAAGAAGAGAAGATGTAGAAGAGAAAGTTTAAAGTAAAGTAGAAAGGTAATGAAAATGAAGAAGACAAGGAAAAACGTGGAATAGGTGACGAATTTCTCATTGATCCATGCCTTACCATGATGAGTCTTAACTGATTTAATGAGAATGAAGGAGCGCGAAGCTGCTCACTTTCTCCAGCTAATAACGTGTTGTAACTAATTAGCTAACATCATGGATATGACTGAAACAGAAATGACTGATGTGTACTGTATTGGTCATGTACAACCAAAAATTTCGTGTACTTCCATTGGTCTATTCTAAGTCTCTCTCTTGAGCCCAATTTTTATTTGATTTTTGATTTAAATGATTGATATATATGATGAAATTATGTTTTTTGCTGTTACTTTTTGAGATTGACTTTGTATCTCTCCTTCCTGTGAAGGTACGAGCTTGGCAGACAGCCAGCAAATACAAAGTTGGTTCCTAATTCTAAGACTGTGAGAAGAATACGAGTCCGAGGAGGTAATGTGAAGTGGCGTGCTTTGAGGTTGGATACTGGGAATTACTCTTGGGGAAGTGAAGCTATTACAAGGAAGACTCGTCTATTGGATGTGGTATATAATGCCTCTAACAATGAGTTGGTTAGGACGCAAACCCTGGTGAAGAGTGCGATTGTTCAGGTTGATGCAGCTCCATTTAAGCAATGGTATCTCCAGCACTATGGAGTTGATATTGGTCGCAAGAAGAAGACTGCTGCTTCCAAGAAAGAAGGAGAGGTATTTGAATGTCCTTTTTCAACTTCAATAATCTCCTAATTTATGTGCTATCTTTTTTTTTTCATTGATTGTATTATCAGTTTTTGCTGCTTTATTTGCCTTGAGGATATTATGTATGGACATTCTTATTGTTAAGAGGGTTGTGTCTTTGCTTTTGGCATTTAACGGTTTGTGCTGTAGGTTGTTTTGATAAAAGATTTCTTAAACTTGTATTTGTTATCATCGGGTTGCACCTTTAGCTACGCAGGTTTCAACATTAGTCTTCCTCTGTTTTGATTATTTCTATTTGATTTATTCACAGGAGGCTGAGGCTGTTCCAGAGGAGAAGAAGAGTAACCATGTCCAAAGAAAGCTGCAAAAGCGGCAACAGGATCGCAAGATTGACCCACATATTGAGGAGCAATTTGCTAGCGGGCGTCTATTAGCTGCAATCTCATCACGACCTGGCCAGTGTGGTCGTGCCGATGGGTATGAATTCTATTTTGTTTCTGTATGATATTTAGGTGAAAAATGCCAATCCCAAATGAATGATAATGGTATATTCGTCTAAAAGCCTGTTGCTCCCAACGTCTCAGTAAATTTTGTTAGCTACTCTTAGCTTTGATATTATTACTAGGAAGATTTACTACAACGCCTCCTGTCACACCTCTTTTGTTTACGCAACCCTTTTTACGAGGTTGAGTTAGAAGAGTTTTTCCAATTAAAGTGACGTTTGAAAAGGGATTATTTATTATTTAGAGTCGCCACTTGGAATTGAGTTTTGGTGTTCCAGGTCACCTTTTATGAAATCCCTTATCAAAAGGAAAATTTGACTCCTAATTCATAGTCTACGAAAACATAGACTGAGTAAGGAATTCTGTTGACCGAGGGGAAAGTGTAAGGCACCCCTCGAGTCCCGTGGTTCTAGAACGGACTCATGTAAGGCTTAAATCAATTTTTAGCTATTCTTGTATTATATTGATTATGACTTATTTATTACCGCTTAATTAATTATTATATTTTATTAATTGTGTTTACTAAGATGCGGAACGCACACAAGGTACTTCTTTGAAATTAAATGTTAAACGAAGGTACGGAATATACACATGGTTATAACATAATTATTTTAAATCTAAAGGCATCGAGACGCGGAATGCGCACATGAATCTTTTATTATTTATATTAGATCAAATTCTAAATAAATTAATTCAAACAAAAGAATTCAAAACTTCCAATCATAAAATTATATACTTATTAAAACTAACAAAGGCTAACACGTAAATAAAGATTTCATCATGCACGGGAGAAACAAAATAAAACAGAACAAACTAAAGCATTAAAAATAAAAAAAAATAAAAAATTTATTACCAAACAATTCAAGAACTGCGTGAATCTGAAAGTTTCATTTCCAAATTTTAATTAATGCTTCAAGTACACTTATGTAAAAGAGAACTGGAAAGTTGGAATCTTTTAGGATGTAATTTCTTTCGAACCAAACTTTTAGACCGGGACAAACAATGGTCAAATCCCAAAAAGGTTGTCTTTTACAACAACAAAATAGTTAGGCTCTAAAAGTTTGCATATATTTTTTTTAATTTTTTTTTATAATTATAACTATATGGAAATTATATAGAACTATAGGCTAGAAACAGTAACTATATGGAACCATAACTACACTTCATTTATTATTCGAAACTTTAGAATAGACTTTAAAGGTTCATGACATGTATTTCCAGATTTGTGTCCAATAACATGTGCTTAAACATGGACCTCAACAGATTAAATAACTAACATGGTAATACAAATCATGTAATTTTAATTCAATCTCAAATTATGATTACAAAGCTTGAGGGAAATACCTAGATGCTCTGAGTCCCAAATTCAGCGAACAAACTCTAATCAAATGCCTTTTTATCTTCTATACTTTCGTCAGTCCCTTTTTTCCTTTTCTGCTTTTTGACTTCCGGTTTTTTCTTCCTTTTTCTTTTTGTTTTTGTCTATTTATAGAATAAGATGGATGAAGTGGTTGGTCAAATGTGATATTGTATGAGAGTAGAAGTGTGGGATTTTTAGGCTAAAAATTTGGGGTTAGTTAGCTAATTTAAAAAAATCAGATTTTTTTTTAGATAAAGAGCTTCAAAGTTTTATTTTTAATAAAAAAATTCGTTTTTTTTGGTTTTAATTTTCTATATCTTACATAAAAGCCATCCTGCTTTTAGACTTAAAGTAAACTATAAAAATAAGAAAACTCAATATTTACACTATAGTTTAAATCATACAAAGAAAATATAATAGTTTACTTATTAAATTCTAATTAAAAGATACTCCATATATATACACTTTAAGAATGTGAGTCTTATTATTATTTATTTATTTACTTTAATTAAATAAAATCTACTAAGTGTAAGATAAAAGCTTAAAACATTAATATTAGGCCTAAAAGGAATATTTCTACTAAAATAGTATAACATTTGAGTGTGGTAAAAAATTAGTTGTTCACACCTCCCCAATGAGATTCATGATTATTTCTGTTTTCCAGAATGAATTAGATGGTGTTAGAAGGATTATTTCTGTTTTCCAGAAAGATTTACACTCTTTGTTCATTGAACTTTGACAGTTACATCTTGGAGGGTAAGGAACTTGAATTTTACATGAAGAAACTCCAGAGAAAGAAAGGAAAGGGTGCCAGTGGTGCTGCTTAGAATTGCACCTCCACTTTTTTTCTTTTTACATTATGTAAGTTCAGGACAATTAGATTGGTCGCTATACCCTATTCAGTAGTCTTGGTGCTACTCTTCATTGGAAGGGAATGGTAATTTCTTGTAACGGAGTTAGATTCAAGTTGCTTTTGCATATGATGGTTATCTAAAAGTTTGGAGAAGTGCCTACTTTATCAAAAGAAGAAATTTGAGAACAGGCTTATCACTCCATGACTGTTTTTTCGAATGGCATCATTTGACTGTTTACTGTACTTCCAATCCTTTGATTTTGTTTATTGCACTTTCAATCCATATCTCTTGAAAGAAATACCTACCTTCAAAAAAGTTATGGGATTGCAGGTTTTCCTATGGTCTAAAGTTCAGTTTTATCTCAAGTCATTTTTGAGGTCATCACAAATTTGGAGTCATTCCAGATTTAGTGTAGCTGTCTTGTAATTTTATCTGGAAGGGAAAACTATGCCTTGAGAATAAAATGTGGTAACTGATGTTCTTAGACACAAGCATGCTAATACGAGCATAGATGTACTTCACATACGCGATGCAGTAATGATAAGCAAAAACAAGATACCACGCAAGGCAAATGGCAGAATCCCTACTCTAAATGTTAACAAAAGAGTAAGACTTTAAGTCCATACTCGAATAGGTTCTGATGGCATGATGTAGTTCATCTTTTCAATTACAACATCTCTCGTTTGGAGTTTGTTAGGGCATAAATCTAGAACTATTGTCTCAACCTAAGCAAAAAGCAGCAAACGACGAGTATTCTTCCACATGTACGAGAAGGCATTTATGGCTTTTGCATCCGTACCCATTTTTTGTGTCACGTTTTAACTTATATCCGTTTTGTAAAAAAATTGAATTTGTACCCGGTTTTGTGTATAACTTCAACATGCGAGGCTGAAGTAGCAAAAGCAATCACACAAAACTTCAGCATTCTAGTAGACAGGCCTGAAGTAGCTGGCGAACTTCAGCTCTAGTAAATGGGGAACTTCAGCTCTAGAGCTGAAGTTTGTTTTTGTAAATGAGGAACTACAACATACGGGGCTGAAGTACACTGGGAAACTTCAGCTCTAGAGCTGAAATTTTTGTCTTTGTAAATGGGGAACTTCAGCATACGGGGCTGAAGTTTCCAAGTTATAATGACAACAACTTCATCATACGGGGCTGAAGTTTCACAGTTTACAAAGATAAAACTTCAGCTCTGTCTTTGTAAACTGGGGAACTTCAGCCCTGTATGCTGAAGTTGTTGTCATTATAACTTGGGAACTTCAGCTCTAGAATTGAAGTTTGTAACTGGAAAACTTCAGTTTTGTCTTTGTAACTGGGGAACTTCAGCCCCGTATGCTGAAGTTTTATCTTTATAACTGGCGAACTTCAGCTTAACTGGTGAACTTCAGCTCAGCGAGGGAAATGGGAACTGAAGTTATTTAAAAAATGGGTACAAGTTAAAAGTTTTTAAAAAAACGAGTATATAAATCCCCCTCCCCTGGGTCTTTAGATTAGTCGGAATGGATTAACCTAATTGGTGAACTAAGGCACGTATTTTTTATATGCATACTAATCACTTAATTATGAATAAAAAAGGTAGTCAGGTGCATAAACTTAATTATAAATAAATAGTGGACTCGGCCCTATGGTGGGAGCTGAGGAGGAGGCAAAGGGAGTACGGCAGCATAGCAATGGTATTGCATCATCATTTGGTAAAGTTTGAAAGAAGAAAAAAAGGTGTCCAAAATTCACGTGGGACGTGGAAATTGGACCCATAATCTTTGACTAGAAACATTTGTAGTAATCCAACTATACATCCAAAATCTGACTAATGAATAATACTAGTCTCCCAAATCCACATTTTACAAGGCTATTATGTGTTCCCGTCATGCTTTTGCTCTTATGACGCCAACTATGGCTGGACCCCCCCCTGATATTCAGGAAGAGAACACCAATATAAAGAGGCTAATGATCATAATGTACAAGCTTTTAGTCTACTTGATTGGACCCATTTGATTTCCCCAACTGTCACTTTTTCCCAAACATTGCAGAAACGTCTTCATTTATCTTTCGTTAATTTTGAAGTCTAAAGCGAAATGGGGTGTTGTATGTGGAAATGTTGTAATAGGATGGAAATTATAGGAGATTGTCACATATATTTGTTTGGATGCTCTAAAATGACTCCACTTATTATAGTTCATAAATTCATTTTCGTAGCATTAATATCAACTTAGATAAATCCGTCACCAAGAATACTTTTTTTGGGGTATACTTTAACCCCTTCTTTGGTTTATTTAATTTAATCTATTTGTCCTGTACACCAAGTCTGTTAATCTTTTTTCAAAAGTCAAGTCCGTCAAAAGAATTTTAAAACGAAGAAGAAAGGAAAGAAAAATGAGTATACATGTAAACCGTAAAAAGTCAAAACTACACATGTAGGAGGATACTAAAAGTATAGAACAAAATTATTTTCAAGAGAGTTTATAACCTCCTTCACGTAACTAAGCATTTCAAAAGAGTTTATATAAATGGATAAATTAGGATATGGGTAGGGGTATACATAGGTCGGGTGGGTTTGAATTTGTATCGGGTTATTAAAATTAAATATCAAACCAAACCAATAAAAGTCGGGTTTTTTAGTCTCGATTTTTCTCGGATTTTTCGTTTTTTATTTTTTCGATTTTTTTTTTCATAAAGTCTTCATAGCATAAAATGTAAAATTTGTGCTCCACATATTTCTTTAATTCTAGTAAGACAAAAATATATAAGGTGTTTTCAATAAAATAACATAAATATGAGATGAGTAATGCATTATACTAAAATATTCAACAATAAAGATAATAATCGCATAAAATAAATATTATTAATAAGCCATAATGCAAACAAACGTAATTTAAAATTATGATTAATAAATACTATTATTTACATGACTAACCACTAAAAGAAAAATATGTTATACATTTTATCTAAACAATGAAAAAACTAAAAAATAGATATCAAGCACTATTTTCTTTCATAGTACAATCGAATTGAATGTCATTAATTGTATTTATTTGATTTTGGTTTAAGATTTATTTGAGTTACTAACATTTATGTACTATAAAACTTATTAGAGCATCCAAAAAGTATAAGCCAAAGCTTGAAATAATACGTTAAAAGATAAAACTATGAAAAAGCTTAAGAAATATTTATAAACTACACACTACCATAAATATTTTTATGTATTAAATATATTTAAAACTTCTATACATATAATGTCGGATTGGTTTGGTTCGATTTTTCTTTTTTTAGGTAAAACCAAACCAAACCAAACCATAATCGGATTTTTGTTTTCAATACCAAAAAACCAAATCAAACGAAACCATAATCGGATTTTTTTTTCTTGATTTGACTTGGATTATCGAATTGATGCGATTTGTCGGTTTCATTTATAACCTCCTAGATATGGGGATTCATTTAGCCTATTTCAACTTATTTTGGACTAACACATAGTTATCGTTTATCAATTGTAATTCACCACTGGTTTATATAGTATTTTTTTGTACAAATTTTGATGAGAACATACATACATATATATATATACCGCTTCAAAAGTAATAGAGATATAATTTTTTTTTTGTATGTATGTGTATTGTATAAAAAAGAAATTCGTATTTTATATATTTTTTGATTAGCGAATACGATCAACTAATTTCCATTGTGAAGCTGAATAATGAAATGCCATTTCCAAAAGGTCAAAACTCAAAGAAGACCACACACTACAGAGAAGGTGCTGCAATGATCCACCACTCAGTGAGTTTCTTAATTCTGTGATCTCAGATGAACTCTCCCACACCCCGTCCAAAAAGTAATTAAGGAGGAAATAAAGAACAAGAGATTTAATCACAAGTTGGAGTTTAGGTTAAATGACTTAAATCTAAAGGTGAAATGATAAGAGTAACACTACCTTTCTTGTGTTACTCACTCTTGTCTTGTGCTTTTGTTGTTTTAATGATAGTAATAGAGTTTAGGTTTTGTTCGCTTTTATTTAGGTTAAATGGACATAGATAATAGGGAAGTAAAAAATGGGGAGACATCAGGAAAAGGCGACGGTGACGTAAACAAAAGAAAAAGCGGAAAAGCAAAACACATGTCAAGTAAATAAAGGAAACTCCCTCTTCCTTTCATATAATTGATTCGCTAACTTACACCTCCCTATAAAAACCTCAGAAACAAAGACAAGTTTTGTAATTTGCATTTTACTAGACAAGAGAATATGTCATTGGTAAGAGAATCGCGCTCTATTACCACAAAATTTTTAGCAAGGCCTCAGCAGGAAGGTCTTGGTGCTGTTGTTAGAAGAAGCATTGGAAGGTACGTTTATTTATTATTATATTATAATCAACCTTTTTTTTACTATATATATTTTTAGACAATTAATTAATGGTTTTCATACTAATTTCCTCTCTCAGGTTTGAGTTGAGATACTTTGATCCTTTCCTTGTTTTGGATGAATTCTCTGGTATATATCTTTACATTCTTGGATTGACCTTTTTTTGGCATTTTATCCATACGTTTAATGCTACCTACTATTTTTTGTCTAATAATTAAAATTACAGTTTCTGCTCCAGCTGGTTTTCCTGATCATCCACACAGAGGTACCATTCTAATCATTTCTTCAGCCAAAATTTGCAATTTTGCACGCCAAATCACCTTTTTTTTCTCAATTTTTACAGGCTTTGAAACAGTCACCTACATGTTGCAGGTATTCAATCTACAATCTTCTCATTACTTGTGTTTGCCCTTTAATGAAAATAATTATATGCGATAACTATCCCATAATTAGTCTCTTTCAAATGCTGTTTGTGTACATTGTCAACGGCTGCTCCACTTAAACCATCCAAAGGAAAGGAATATATTAGTTTAATTTCCACATCCACATTTTAGAAAAGGAGTAGTTGAATAGATGTGATTGTCCAACTTAATTAGAAAAAAGCAACACATGCATATATATATATATATATATATATATATATATATTACATACTTGTTTAGAATTATTGAAAAATAAATATCTTAATTACTCCCCTGCGCTGCTTATGCACGGCCAAATAAGAAAATAAGTGTTCTTGGTCATGACTAGTGGCTTCAAATTTCATTCTAATTATTAGGTATTTAACTTATATACATTGAAAGTGTAAATATATTCTGTGGATGTCAATATAATTTAATTAACCTGTTGTAATAAACTTACTGTCAATGTGACTAGTTCCACAAATAATTGATAGCCTTATGAAAAAAACTCTTACATTATCGGCGCATAACAATTAAACTCAATGTGTTGTTGGTTTTTAAGTTTGGTGTAACTTAAAGAAAGTGAATGGAAAATGGTGGGAAAAGAAATAGAGGGAAGTAAAATTTCGAATTAGTGCACTTTGTCCTTTATCGAAACAAGGAAAGAAAATCTATGTGTATATATAGAGAAACTCTTTTTCTAGCTCTTAAAAAGTTGATAAGAAGGCAAGCCTCGCGTCGTCGCTCGGCTTCGGCTTTGGATTCGGTCAAAGATTGATTGATTAATTAAATTAATTAAAGAAAATTCAAATCTGGAATGACCCGCGACCCGGTCCGGCCCGTTTTTCTTTCCCGGATTATTTTAAAATTCACACCTGTTCCAACAGCTATGACTGTTTTGAAAGGTTGCAAAACCTTTTCAGAAACAGTACGAAATTGGCTTCTTCTGCACAAAATATTCCAGTATGTTTTACAGCCTTCGAGCGGTTCGTTGTTCGTCGGCGTTTTTGGTACCAATATTCCGGTGAGTTAAATCGTTCTATCCTGGGAGGATATATTCCAAAACTTCGGATACTTGAGGAGAATAATTTCCTTAATGATACATGTATTTTCAGTGGGCTCGATTTATTCCTATACTATTTTCAGAATTTATTTTGACGTTCTACTTCTACTTACTTTCTATTTTTGTATTTTCAGAAAATTTATTATTTTATTTATTTTACAGCAATACAGATTACTAACCTGTGTCACTATATGCGATAAAGAAATTACTAGTTACTTTAATTAACTGTTAAATACAAGCACGTGCTTTTCTTTTAGGTGTGTGTATCCTAATATTCATGATCTAGACTTATTTAGGTAAACAACTTTTATATTAGTTGAAAAGCAAGTTATTAAAATTTTATTTATGCAATAGGGAGCTGTGACGCATGAAGATTTTGAGGGACGCAAAGGTAGAATAGAAGAAGGTGATTTGCAGTGGATGACTGCTGGAAGGGGAGTTGTTCATTCTGAAATGCCTGCACCTCACGGAACTCAAAAGGGTTTACAATTGTGGATTAATCTCTCCTCCAAGCACAAAATGCAAGTCAATTTTTTCTTTTTCTATTCATTAATTCGAATAGATTGTCATTTTATTAACACAAATTTACCCAACTATAGCATTAAAAATTGTTTTTCAACACATGCATCGTGTATGACCAGAATATCAAATTCCGCCTAAAGAAATGAAATGACAATCTAATTCATTTTTAATAACAGGATACAGCCAAGGTATCAAGAGATATCAAGCGAGAACATAGCAGAAGCTGCAAGAGATGGGATAAAAGTGAGAGTTATAGCAGGGGAAGCATTAGGAGTGAAATCAACTATATACACAAGAACACCAACAATGTATTTGGATTTCAGTCTAAAACCAGGATCCCATCTTCAACAACCAATTCCTAAATCATATAACGCATTTGTATATATCTTAGAAGGTGAAGGTACTTTTGGCCAAGATTCAACAAATAATTCACCTATATCTGCACATAATTTGCTGCTTCTAAGTGGATTTGGTGATGGACTTGTGGCATGGAATAAGGGCTCAAAAATACTAAGGTTTATATTAGTAGGTGGAGAACCATTGGGTGAACCGGTAGCACAATTGGGACCTTTTGTGATGAATACACAGGAACAAATTGACCAAACCATTGAAGATTTTGAGAATTATACTAATGGTTTTGAGAAAGCTAGGGACTGGAGATCTGAAGCCAGAATTCAGCTTGGTCATTAAGTAGTTAGTACACACTACTTCTTATCGTTCATTCTTTTGTTTGTTGTTATCTTCTTTTCCTTGTTTTCATGTGTTTTATTAAAAATGTGTTAATCCTTTCTTTAAATGAATTGATGAATAAAATGAAGGGTTTAATCCTAGTTAAGCTTAACGACTGTTAGATCTGTAAGTTTGATGATGAATGGAATAAGTTTATGCGTCGCAATAGTAAATGCAAGTCAAAAACATGTACGATGATTGCTAATGAATATTCAAGGAAATATGTGGATTAAATACATGCAATGCCAATAAATGAAATAATGGAGGATATATCACCCAAATATTGAATGACTAGAGCCAATTAACTCTTTGTCAGCAGTGTAGATGATGGCAAACGTGGATGAATACAAGATTCTTGGATCTTGTAGACGAAAAGGTATCTTCGAACTTAAGAATCAATAGAAAAGACAAGTTTTGTATATTTTCAGTAGTCAATGTTACAAACGTGTTCCTTTCAGAAGGTTTCAGATCCCTTTTTCTCTTTTTCTTTTTCTATATATAGGGAACATTCTTTTGAAACCCTAAGAAAGTACAAGCCAAAGAATATTCAATGTAATATTCTCCCTTCCTGACCTAAACTTATCCTACCGTTAATATCCATTTCTTTATTCGACCAAGCATCGAATTCTCTTGAGAGGGGCTCTTCGTCACCAAACCTTGGCGACTTATACCTCGAGCACGTCCGACGAAGCCATTAAGTTCGATCCAAATTTCGACCAATACAATTAGTCCCTCCGCTTATTAAGGTCGGGCCCCCGTGTCCTTGATGAGCGGATTACACCGTGCTCGTTGTGAGAGAAATTTGGTCGTGATGATTGGGTTGATAGAAGCCAGGTTATTGATTTCCGGCAAGGCTGCAATTGGCGTAGGTGACATCATGTGTTGTCATTTTCATGCGCGTCATCATTACGCGTCTTCCCAATGCAGGGTCTGCATTGTTGGTCCTTCGATTTTTGTGCCATTGACGGCTTTTTGGTCTCGATTTTGATTCCACTCAAACCTATAAATGGGGAAGGGGTTTCTCATTTGAAACTTTTACCGTCTTTCTTCTTAAGCACTTATCCTTTCTGTGTGCTTTTTCTCCATTTCTTGTGATTTCTTCACCTCCAGTTTTCAGTTTCTCTCCCAATTACTAGCCCCATTTTCTCATCTTGTTGCGTATATATCATACTGTCATCATGTCAACTTCTCCCCATAGTCATGATGAAGTTTCCGATGCCACCTCTTTGTCGGTGGACATTATTCCTACTGGTGAGGAGCCTTCGGTTGAAGGAGATGACACCGTTGAAGAGGTGGTGCCCAAAAACTCTATGGTTAGAAATGATTTTCCTAAAGAACCTACTCCTGCTCCTGTACTAGAGCTTTCTGAGTGGGGGAAAGCCGAGTTGGCAGACATGCAGGCTAAGTGCCTCATCCCTCCTCGCATCGGGATCGTCACTGCGGAGGGCGATATCGTTTAGGTTTACAGGTAAGGGTTTTGCGCTTTTTACGCGTACCCTTTCGCGATCGGCTACACCCTTCCCCTTCCTCGGTTAGCCGAGGAATTTTACCGCTTTTATGGCATTTTCCCGACCCAGCTTTCTCCTTACTTGTATAAGATCTTCTTGATGCTGGCCAAATACGCAGAACTGGCTGGTTGCGATGTTGATCTTCGCCATTTACTCCACCTGTTCTCGCCTACCTTCTTCAGAGGTACCTTAATACATCTACGACATTGTGGAACGAAGGGATTGGTGGCCAGGATGGATGATAAGGCAAGTCGGCTATTCTGGCGCAAATACTTCTTTGTTAGAACTGAGCATGTGGTGACTGACCCGATTGGGTTTCCTGAGAAGTGGAAGTATAGTCGTAAGTATTTCCTCGTTTCTTCCGCCACTTTTTGTTTTTTCTTTTCTTTTCTCTCTGATTTTTGACACGTTTACCGTCATCTTGTTTTCAGTTGTAAGGCATGATCCTTCTCTCGTCTTGGACATAGAGGATTGGGTGACTCACATGTTTCCCCATACCGTGGTGATTTGTGATTTGGCGTCTTTTCATAAACGATACGGGCCTAGGACCCTGTCTCGTAAGTACTCTTGTTATCTCGTTTGGCTTCGTCCTTCATCGTTTGCTGACTTAACCTCCCGTTGGTGTCAGGTCAGCGAGTTTCTGAAAAATCGAAGGCACCCGCTCTTGCCTTCCATCAGAAGGTGACATCGGCTGCGATGGAGTTTGTTTTAGTTGATTCTGTGCGAGATTAGGCTCAGAATCCACGGGTAGAGGAGACCGCCTCTTTAGATGTTGTTGTCCCCTTCGAGGTCTCGTCTCAGCAGGTTGTCCTTGCCGATGATCCATCTCGTGGCGAGGAACCGTCATCGAGGAAGAGGCGGAGATTGGAAACGGGGAAGCCGTGTTTGTTAAAGAGACGAAAAGTGTCATGGGTCTCGGGGCCTGAGTCATTTCCAACCATGGAGGCGGTTATTACGTCGGATGCCGTTATGAATGAGTGGTCTTCTGGAGCCGAGGGATCCAGTAGCGGCGAAGAGATCGTGCGGGTAGTTGAAGGTGGATCCTCGTCGGCGGCGATAAAAGATGGTGATGTCCCCGCAAGGGATGTCGACTTCGGTTCTGACATCGAACCCGATGAGGTATGGGACTTTACTGAGAGGGCTATGCGTGTGGAGATAAGGACGGAAGGCCCTAATAGCCACATATTCATCCCCGTAGATTACAACCTTTTGGTCGACACAGAGCATGTGGCGCCGTCTTTCACCCCTTTGTGTGATGAGGCAGAGAACAGGTTGTTGCGGACATTGAAAGATACCGACCTTTATCTGGGCATATCGGGCATGGATTTGCGGGTGAGTTCCTATTTTTCTTCTGAGTTTTTGCGTGATTCACTGGTATCATTGTCTTTTGGCTAATTTGTCTCTTTTTGTTTGTTATACTCTTATCTTGGAGATCGATCGCGACTGGCGAGAGAAAGAGAGGGTCACTCTCTATAAAAGGATGAAGTCCAAGTATAGAGAGTATCGCTCCAAGAACTGGAGGTGGTCAGGAGTGTTGGTGAAGGCAGCCAGTTCCGGGAGTTGCGTGATGAGATTGGGAGGAAAGACGAAGAGCTGAAAGAGAAGGACGAGGAGCTTATGAAGGCTATCATCCGATGCAGCGATTTGGAGGAGACACTGAAGTCTAAAGAGGACGAGATTGAACTGAGCAAGGGGATAATGGCCGAGAACTCAGATCTTAGGCGTGGGTGGCATCTTTAAAGGTTGAGCTCGAACGGAATGAGGCAAGAACTGCCGATTTGAGGCGCGAGTTGAGTGCTAAAGTCGGGGAGTTGGACTTGGCTGAGAGGTATAAGACGGCCTCAATAGCGGAGGCGGCGGCTTTAGCGGGTACCTTGCGCGTCTGTAGAACTAAGCGAGCAAGTGAGGCGAATACTTGAGCGCTTAAAGTGGCGAGGTTGGAGGAGCAAGTTGTGAATCTAGAGGTGGAGATGTCTGGGTTAAATGAGAAGATCGTACTCATGAAGGCCGAGAAGGAACAATTGGACCAACCGTCTACTTCTCAAGCTTCTGCCGATGTGAATGTGTCGCGGGAGTTATATGAGATGTGGGTTAATAGTGAGGCTCGGCTTGACGTGTACAAATATTTAAGGGCCGTCGGGAAGGTTTACGAGGAGGAGCTTACCGATGTTCGTGTTAAGTCGCGGGCAGCTCGTGAAGATTGTGGCTATGCACCTGATACGCTTGTCGGGGACGACGATGAAGATACCGTGGATGGGCTTGCCTCTGATCCTTGGTATAATGACGAATATGCTGATAGGGATGATGTGGCTTAGGTCTCTTGTATTTGATTTTTGGTTGTTTTGATACTTTTGTGAGGGCGTGCTCGAGCCCTTTGTAAAAAAGAACGAGTAATGTAACCCAATCAATTATAACGGAATGGTTACCTTTTGTTATATGTTTTTTGGATTCACGCTTTCTTGTTGCTTGTCTTATTTTGTTGAGATGTTGTTTCCGGGGAGGCTGATCGTAGTCGGACTTGAGGTCGGGATTTAGTAGGGCGTAGAGTAATTTGAGTTTTGCCGAATGTGCTGCGATTCGAGCGAGGTCAAATGTGAGTGATTCGAGCGAGATCGAATGTGATTCGAGCGAGGTCAGATGTAGATAATTCGAGCGAGGTAGAATATAGACGATTCGAGCGAGGTAAAATGTAGGTGATTCTAGCGGGGTCGAATGTAAATATTCGAGCAAGATCAAATGTAGACAATTCGGGCGAGGTCGAACGTAGGTGATTCGAGCGAGGTCGAATGTAAGTGATTCAAGCGAGGTCGAATGTAAATGATTCGAGCGAGGTCGAATGTAAATGATTTGAGCGGGGTCGAATGTTGTGATTCGAGCGAGGTCGAATATAAATGTAGAATGTAGAATGATTTGGAGTTGTGTGAAAAATGCTGCATGTTGCTTTGTTTATTCATTTCATTGGAGAATATTACATGCTTTGTTCGATACATACATTTGAGAATTTCTCCGTCTACCTAGTCCCTTCATCGGTCTGCCTGAGTAATCGATAGGCGGAGCGATGAACATCAGACTTGAACTTCGAGACGTCCCCTTCATCGCCTCATTAAAAACCTCCTTGGTAAAACCCAAATAGGGATAAAACCTAAATAAGG
>ML338623.1:101557-111940 GCA_005239505.1 Nicotiana paniculata
AAAACAAAAAAAAGGGGGGGGGGGGGGGGAATTACGACTTGGAGGATGTCTGTTTTCAGAAGTTGAAGTATTTGAGGTGAGCGACGTTCCAATTATTTGGTAGTAGCTTTCCCTCCATTATTTCTAGTTGAAATGACCCTTTGTTAATTGCTGCTGTGATTTTGTATAGTCCGTCCCAGTTGATTCCTAGCTTGGCCTCTCTTGGGTCTTTACTTGCCTGTGTTTTGGCCTTGAGCATGTACTCCCTGACTTTGAGTGGTCTGACTTTGGCCTTTTTGTTGTAGCATCGTTCTGCTTGCTATTTTTGGGCAATCATTCTTATGTAGGCCATATCTCTTCGTTCTTCTATTTCGTTGAGGTCTTGCCTCATGTTCTCGTCGTTGCTTGGTCCACTCTCATTGGAGTATCTCAGGCTCGGTTCCCCGACCTCGACCGATATGACCGCATCGGTTCCGTAGACCAATGAGTATGGTGTTTCTCCTATGCTCGTCTTTGGCGTGGTGCAGTATGCCCATAGCACTTCTGGACACAGTCCCTTGGTGTCTTCGAGTTTCTTATTCATGATGTTTAATATTGTTTTGTTGGAGGATTCGACTTGGACGTTTCCTGCCGGATGATATGGCGTGGAGAGTATTAGCTTGATGTGCCAATTTTTGAAAAATTCAGTAGTCTTCTTTCCGATGAACTGTGGTCCGTTATCACAACTGATCTCCTTTGGGATGCCAAAGCGACATATAATGTTCCTCCATACGAACGTGATGACTTCATGTTCGTATATTTGGGCGAATGCACCTGCTTCTACCCATTTGGAAAAATAATTAGTCAAAACTAATAGGAAACATACATTACATCGTCCTGCTGGGAGTGGTCCCACGATGTCCATTCCTCATTTGATAAATGGCCAAGGCGATGTGACTGAATGAAGGTGCTCGCCCGCTTGGTGTATCATGGGGGAGCACTTTTGACATTGTTCGCATTTTTTGACGAAGTCAGCGGCTTCTTTTTTCATGGTGGGCCAATAATAGCCAGCTTGTATGAGTCATCTGACGAGGGCTCAGTTTCCTGTATGGGCACCTCAATGGCCTTTGTGTACTTCCTCGAGTACTCATCTTATTTGGTTTGGTCCCAGGCATTTTGCCAAGGGGCCTGCCGAACGTCCTTTTTTACGAGTTGTTATCGATGATGTTGTACCTAGCTTCCTGCATTCGAAGCTTTTTGTCTTATTTTTTGTCTGGTGGAAGTATTCCCTCCTGCAAGTAGGTTATAATACGGTTGCGCCAGTCCCAAGTTAAGTTTACAGAGTGTACCTCAAGTTGTTCTATCACCGAGTGGAGTTGTGTGCTGAAGCTCCCCTTTCCATTTATCCTTTTTGTTGTTACTGCTAGTTTGGCGAGGTCGTCTGCCTCGACGTTTTGAGCTCGAGGTATTTGATCAAATTGACATTCGTCGAATTCCGATAGCAGTTTATGGATCTCCGTTTGGTACTTTTGTAGCATTTACTCCTTGATTTGGTAAGTCCCTATGTCTTGGTTGACGACGAGTTGTGAGTCGCATCGGAGGACGAACCGTCGTACTCCAATTTTAGAGCTAGTTTCAGTCCTGCAATTATGGCCTCATACTCGGCCTCGTTGTTAGTCATATCGTGGCACCGTATGGGCTGGCGGATGACCTCGCCCATTGGGACCTCGAGTACGAGTCCCAGTCCGGAACCTGACGCGTTAGAAGCACCATCGGTGTATAAGACCCATAGGTCGGGTAGGCGGGGAGCAGTACGAGAAGTTTCCTGCTCGACTTCATGCATTATCTTGGCAATGAAGTCAGCGACGACGTCAGCTAGTACTTTTGACTTTATCGCCATTTGCGGCTGATATGTGATATCGTACTCGCTTAACTTGATGTCCCATTTGGCTAACTTTCTCGATAGTTCGGTCCTATGTAAAATGCTTCTAAGGGGTAAGGTCATGACCACCGATATGGGATGGTACTGAAAATAAGGTCTAAGCTTCCGTGAAGCTATGACCAATGCCAAGCCAGCTTTTCGAGGTGGGGGTACCTCGTTTCGGCATCAACCAAGGTTGTACTAATATAATAAATTGGAGAGTGCGTACCTTTATTTTCACTGACCAGTACTGCACTTACCGCTACTTCTGACACGGGAAAATACACCAGGAGGTGTTTGTCGGGTTCGGCTTTGGCGAGCAGTGGAGGCGAGGACAGATACGCCTTTATCTCCCTTAAGGCCTCAACGCATTCCGAGTTCCATGGAGCCCGGTGTATTTTTTTAGGACGTTGAAAAATTTGTGGCATCTATCGGAGGATCGTAAAATTAATCTCGACAGGGCGTCTATACGATCAGTCAGTTTTTGCACTTGTTTCTTGCTGGTTAGCAGTTCAGGTATTCCTTCAATAGCTTTGATCTGGTCAGGGTTGTCTTCTATGCCTCTTTATGACACCAGGAAATTAAAGAACTTGCTCGAGGTTACGCCGAAGGCGCACTTTTCAGGGTTTAGCTTCATACTATAGCGCCTCAGTATATCGAAGGCTTCTTTGAGATGATCAATATGATCTTCTCTCCTTTTGGATTTGACTAACATATCGTCTATATATACTTCTATTGTTTTTCCAAGATGGTCTTTGAACATCTTGGCGACCAACCTTTGATAGGTTGCTCCTGTGTTCTTCAACCCAAATGGCATGACTCTATAGCAATACGTCCCTTGGAGTTATGAAAGTGGTCTTTTTCTGGTCTTCTTCCTCCTTGAGGATTTGGTTATACCCTGAATAGGCGTCCGGGAGGCTTAGCAGTTCATGTCCCTTCGTTGCGTCGATGAGTTGGTCAATGTGCGACAGCAGAAAGGAGTCTTTTGGGCATGCTTTGTTTAGGTCTGTGAAGTCTATACACATGCGCCATTTCCTGTTTTTTTTCCACCATGACCACGTTGGCGACCCATTCGGAGTAGTGGGATTCTCTAATAGAGTCGTTGGCGAGTAGTTTTTCCACCTCCTCGCGGACTGCTTCATTGATTGCGGTGTTGAATTTTCTTCGCATTTGCCGTATTGTTGGGTAGAATGGATCTACATTCAACTTATGCTTAGCGATGTCCTTCGAGATACCTGGCATATCCGCATGATAGAAAGCAAATAGGTATGGATTGTCAGTTAGAAATTTATGAAATTTACCTGGTTCGAAAAGTTTGTGGCCGATGTAGGACTTTTTGATGATTTTATTTTTATCTAATTGGATGGGGTCGAGGTCTTCTACCGTTGACCCTGTGGCCTCCATGATGTCGGGGTCCTTGATGACGTCGTTTTGCTCGTCAGATTTGGTCCCCGACTTTGGTAATTGCTATGCTTCTAAGCTTTTTCCCTTTAACTGTTGAGTGTATGTACAGTCTTAGGTGATGTGATCGCATTCTTGGTCTGTGCGTCGTTCACCTCGAATGCTGAATATCCCCCACGGAGTAGGAACTTGATTACTTGGTACAGGCTAGATGGAATGGCTCTCATGGCGTGTATCCAAGGCCGCCCTATGATGGCGTTGTAGGTTGTATCCTAGTTCATGATATGGAACGTTATCTCTAAGGTGACGCCCCCGGCCAGGACATGTAGCATTATTTCTCCTGAAGTTTGCTCAAATACATTGTTAAACCATGCCCGTGTTATACAGCGTGGTACTATCTTATCCTCGAGTCCCATTTGGGCGAGAACTCCGGGGTGGATAATACACGCGTCGCTCCCATCGTCGACCATTATTCTTAAGGTAATAACAAGAGCATCTAGGTGAGGGAAAGTCAAAACGTGGGTATCTGACTTATCAAAGATGATACTGTCTTCGAGGTCGTCGTACCGTTCGTATGTGATTGACTGCTTCAGTTTATACGTGGTAGTGAACTTTACGTGGTTGATTGCAGCTTCATCGCCCTCGCCGATGATCATTTGGATGGTGCGGGCGTCTTTGGAGGGCCTTGGTGTTGTTCTCGTCCTCGGCCGGAGTTGGCTCTCCCACGGTCACTCATCAACTCTTTTAGATATCCTTGGTTTGCATGTTCACCACTTCTTGACGCAAAGCTATGCAGTCTTCGATCTTGTGGCCTCGCTCCCGGTGGAACTTGCAAAGAGCATTCGACCGTCTGGTGTTTGGGTCGGACTTCATCTTTTGCAGCCACTTCACCTTCAGACCGAGCTTCTCCAGTGTGTACACTATCTCTGAAGGGGAAACACAAAAAATGTTAGTAGATAAGGGTGGGGGCATACCTCTCTCGTTTTGTTAAGTCCCTGTATTTGACTTGGATGACCCTTCCATATGGCGAGGAGATGGTAGAATAGCCATTCTGACATAAGGCTGGTGCCTGTCCCGGTTGGGACGTGGGCCTGAGTGATCTCTTCGGGTATCGTTGCGGCGGTCTCGTCTCGACTCTGTTTGGACTGACGTTAGCCATTGAGTTGGGCTGTTGAGGTCGTCCTCGTTGAACCTCAGCGTAATAAGAGTTGTGGATTTTTTCCCAAGTGGTGGGACGGTATTTCATGAGTCTGCTCAGCAATTTTCTGGTCACCCTCGATCCATTTCTGTTCAGTCCATTTTGGAAGGCCGCCATGGCCATCCCTTTAGATACGTTTGCCAAGCTCATCCTGACTCTATTGAATCGGGCGAGGAAGTCCCTGAGTCCCTCGCCAGGCGACTATCTAACGACGAATATATCATTCACCCTGGCCTCGACTTTCTTGGCTCCAGCGTGGGTGGTTACAAACTTGTCGTCCATTTCCTCAAACGTTGTTATTGACCATGCTGGTAGCTGTGAGTACCACGTTAAGGCTCCCCCTGTTAGGGTTTCACCGAACTTCTTTAGCAATACTGACGGTACCTACTCCTTTAAGAGGTCGTTACCTTTCACTGCAATGATGTAATGAATTATGTGGTCTTCAGGGTCCATCGTGCCGTCATATATTTTCAAATATGGCGGTATTTTGAAGGTTTTCGGTATTGGGGTGTAGGGACACTTCTTCGCTGTATGGTTGTTCGACGAATCAACCGACGTCCCGTTTAGGCAGAAGTTTTGGGGCGCAGGGTATCTTGTCGACCCTTTCCTGGTGTTCTTTCATATGGTCTCGTAGTGCCTTATTTTCATTTTCCATTTCTTCCATCTTCTTTAGTATGGCTGCGAGTGCGTCATTGCCTGCATCAATAGTGGTGTTAGTGTTACCTGTTGGACGGGGAGCGGGTTGCTCGTTAACGGCTGCGGTATCCGCTTGTGCGGCAATCTGAGTTACTCTCTAAGTTGGCTTGTCAAGGAAGTTGTTTAATGTACTTGTCAACCATGCTTCCAGTAGTTTTACTGCTGGTGGTGCTTCTTTGGTTGTGGACGTGGAAGCCTCCCTTTCTCGAGCGACGGTTACACTTCCATGAGGGGGGTGAACCACTTCGTCCTGGTGTGACGCTTGGTGTCACATTTTCTTCTCCTTCACCACCAGCCTCGTTGATGGTGCTCATGATGTTGGCGGCGACATCTGCTTGGCCTTTAGACTTTCTTCTCCTTTTCTTCCATTGTTAGTTCGTGCGAACGAAAAAAGATAATTTTTGTACGTGCATTTCTTTTAGATCTAGCAGAAACTATAGACTAGAAAATCCTCGCAAACGGCGCCAAATTCTTTTATAAAAAATGTGTTAATCCTTTCTTTAAACGAATTGATGATTGAAATGAAGAGTTAATCCTAAATAAGCTTAATGACTGCTAGATCTGTAAGTTTGATAATGAATGGAATAAGTTTATGCGCCGCAGTAGTAAATGCAAGTAAAAAACGTGTACGATGATTGCTAATGAATATTCAAGGAAATATGCGGATTAAATGCATGCAATGGCAATAAATGTAATAATGGAGAATATATCACACAAATATTGAATGACTAGAGTTAATTAACTCTTTCTCAGCAGTGTAGATGATGACAAACATGGATAAATACAAGATTCTTGGATCTTGTAGACGAAAAGGTATCTTCGAACTTAAGAATCAATAGAAAAGACAAGTTTTGTATATTTTTAATAGTCAATGTTACAAACGTGTTTTTTTCAGAAGGTTTCAGATCCCTTTTTCTCTTTTTCTTTTTCTATATATAGAGAACGTTCTTTTGAAACCCTAAGAAAATACAAGCCAAAGAATATTCTAATGGAATATTCTCCCTTCCTGACCTAAACTTATCCTACTGTTAATATCTATTTATCTATTCGACCAAGCATCGACTTCTCTTGAGAGAGACTCTTTATCACCAAACCTTGGCTGACTTAGACCTCGGCCACATCCGACAAAGCCATTAAATTCATTTCAAATTTCGACCAATACATCATGCATATCTTTAGGTATAAACAAAGTTCTTTTGACATGAGGGAAATATATGTTGTCATGTTGCCTATGTTTCCAAACGAAGAACCCCATGTTTTTTGTGCTAATAATTATGATCATATTTGCATGTCCCCGATGAAAAATAATGCTTCATTTCGTTCTCTATTTTTTTAGTTTATGGGGAATGAACTTAAGTAATCCATTTGAATGTGGAAAAAGTGGTTGTATCTAGATCTATAACTTTACAAAGATCTTGCTCTCTACTACTATTCGATAATAGTGTAGTGTTAGCCTTAAAAAATTTATTAATATCTGCTATCTTTTATTAATACTGATAAATTTGTCGTAAAAATATAGACATATAGAAAGAATTAACTAATTTTTTTCAGCTTTCAAATTTAATATTTGTTCATACCAAGTTTATTAACTACTATGTCACGCTCTCGGGTTTTTACGGGTATGTCACTCCTATAATAATTAAGAAGTAGATAAATAGATTTAACAAGAAAAAATTCAACGCAACGTGCGGAAGAGTTTTTTTTTCTTTTTTCATATTAATATTAATGCAACTTACAACCCCACCTTGCCTCAAAAGGTAAAAAAGAATATGAATTAAACATAACGTTCCCAAGTAACAGAGTTATGCACACTTAAATGCTTCTTTGTGGAAAATATTTATTCTACCAAAGATATTGATACTTTATGGGAACGTTAATTTATTTGCTCTTTATGAGGCTTGGCACAATCTTAGGTGGACTAGAAGGCAAGTATTATGGTCAGGTATTAGCATTACTTTACTCCATTAGCTATAGTCACTATCCCACGACATGCAACTTGAGAATGGGACGGGAATGGCGAAATTTAGCTAGCGTTTGGTCATAAATTTTTAAATTTGTTTTAAAAATCTGTATTGGGTGAAGTTTGGCTTGAAGATAAAAATGTGTTTGGACATACGTTTTCAAAACATATTTTTCAAATTTATTTTGGAAAAACATGTGTATTATGAGGGATTTGGCCCAAAACTAGCTATTGAGCTGGTTTTGGGATTTTGCCAAAATATAGGCAAAATTTATGGCCAAATATGTGTTTGTCAAATAAAATCCAAGTTTATTTTGGCAAAATCTATGACCAAACGGTTCCTTAATAATCTTGACAAAGAGTGTGTTTGGCGTAAAGGAGAATATTTTTCATAAAAAATAAGTATTTTTTTCACTTCGTTGTTAGTATATGGTTAATAACAATAAATATTGTCCCAAAAGTATTTATATATAATTAATATGACAAACACTACGGGGACATGGAATAGGGTGGGTGGGGTTGGATGTCGGAGTTGGATGTCGGGGTTGGAGAATTAAGGCTCCAGGTTAGTGGATTTTTTGGGGGGTGGGGGTGGGTGACCGGGGGTTGGTGGGGAGGGGCGAGGGGAGGGGAAGATAGAGACAGATCTAGGATTTCTTGAATATGGGAACATCACTAAAAAAAGTAAAAAAAAAAAAAAATAAGTGGGAATTGATTCATGTTCCTCTAGGTAAATAATCTCATATTCAACCAAGTGTACTATTTAGTCTTTTTGGAGCATAAGAGCCAACAGATAATATTAGACAAATTCTAAAAAATACGTAAATAAAATATCTAATTTGATGGAGAGACCATTGTTTCAAGTTGTCTTATAATTTGGGCTGTAAATCCACACCTATGGGAGGAGGGGAGGTTGGGTTGGGGGGTGTTAGGTGGGGCCGAGGGAGAGGGCGATGGCGGTGAGGCAGGGACGAGGACGAGAGGTAGGTCAGGAGTCGAGGCCCGTGATCCTAGGTGGTAGGAGTTTTTTTTTTTTTTGGAGGGGATGGGAGACAGTGAGAAATGTTAAACAAGAATTTTGATAATTACTATTCTTTCTCTTGGTAGGAGAAAGAGAACTATTTTTCTTAAATTGGAAAAAATAAATCATAAAATAATTATTTTCTCAAACATTTAAGCAAATCAAACATAAAAAAAAAATGTTTGAAAATATTTTTTGAAAAATCATTTTCTCCATACCAAATACACCACAAATGGAAAATAAGGTTGTTTGCATAAAATAGAGAGGAAAGTATTTAACAAACCTCCTTTCTTTGTTTGGTGAGAAAGAAAGGTATAGAAAAAGGTAGATATACATTTAATTCTAGTCCCACTATTTTATCTTTTTTTTTTCTAATATTTTTCTTGGGCTTTTGTTGAGATTAGTGCAAATGGTGTTACATAACACATGTTGGTTAGTAGTATTTTAGTTAGTAGTATTAGTTCATTCTTTGTATTGGGCTTCGAAGCCCACTTTGTATTTATTCAGATGAGTAGTAGTTTAGAGGTGGGTTAAGGTTAATAGTTTGGGCCAAATGGGTATGTATATTGAGAGAGAGGCCCACATATGTTGTAAGCCAACGTTTATTTTCATTCTAACAAGTAATAAGAAAACCCCAAATTCTCTCTGAGTTCTCTTAATTTTAACCATGGAATCTTCAATCTCTATCTCGATTCTTAGTCTTAACATAGTATCAGAGCTAAGATCTAGTTAGGGCTCGTGATTTTGTCTCGTCCAATGTTACCGTTGAGGTTTTTCATTGGAGTTTTCGTTCCTGATTCTCTTTACTATGGTTAACCAATTTTTTACAGAACTTTCTAGATTTTCGTCAAATTTTGCATTTTGTTGTTGATTCCTCTCACGTTCATTATCTCATCGAACACACTAGTTTTCTTCAGTTGATTTTGGTTTTCCTCAAATTCAAGCCAAAGCTAGGGTTTGGTGGTCGTCATTTCATCAGCGGATAATCAAACAGCTATACACTTTGCCAAGAACCCAATTTTTCACAAGCGAACTAAACATATCAAACTTGATTGTCATTTCGTCAAGAGCAAGCTCACTGAAGGACTGATTCACCTGTACCATACCTCTAGTGTCACTCAATTTACTGATATGTTCACTAAGCCCTTGACAGGGGATGTTCATCATGTCCATCTTCACAAGTTGGGGGTTATCTCACCCTCAAACTTGCCGGGGGTATTGAAATTAGTGCAAATGGTGTTATATAACACTTGTGGTTAGTACTCCCTCTGGTTCATAATAAGTGACCAGTTTGCTTTTAGCACGCCCATTAAGAAAATACTAAATTCTATACAAAAATACCTATTATGACTAAACTATCCCTAATTAACTATTTAATGTGAGGAGTAAGAAAACTTTTTAGAGATATGTACATAAGGGTTATTTTGTAAAAACAAATTGAATTCTTTCTTGATTATATAAATGGACACTTATTTTGAACCAAAATGAAAAAGTAAACTGGTCACTTATTGTGAACCGGAGGGAGTAGTATTTTAGTTAATAGTATTAGTTCATTCTTTATATTGGGCCTTGAAGCCCACTTTTTATTTGTTCAGATAAGTAGTAGTTTAAAGGTGAGTTGGCGGTCCCGGGCCAAACGGCCCTAATGGGTGGAACCGGCCCACTGTGGACCTAAGCCCACATGGGCCCGGGCTAAGTGGGGTCGGGTCCACGGGCCTAAACGGGCCTAAACCATCCGGGCTATTTTTTTAATTTTTTTTTATCTAAGGCAATTTCTTGTAAATCTTGTGACATAAATCTTGGAATTCAAATTTAAAACACAAAAATAGTAAAGAGATATTCAAACTTGCACTAAAAAATCCAAACGACTAGTCTTTGAAATTATAGCCGTTGACTATTTTTAAAAAAAATAATTTTTTTTATGTAATTATATTATATTATCTAAGGCATTTTATTGTAAATTATATTATATAATTATGACTTATGTCTTGTAATTCAAGTTTAAACACAAAAAAAAAATGTAAACAAATATTCAAGGAAATGTCTTATAATTTTTATTAATACGACATTTAAAAAAATGACAATATCTTTCTTAGTTTTCCTCCCCCCAATGGAATGAGAACAACAAGGTACTAATACCACCATTAAAAGGAAAAAAAGAACTAATCAAGATGTGCCAAAATACAATTTACATATTAATCTACATATTATCTCTAACAAATTTCATA
>MDKI01178595.1:0-20817 GCA_005239505.1 Nicotiana paniculata
CCGTTTCCATCTCCACTTCACCTACACATGAAATAAACTCCATTAAGCACATAACAAGTGTAATTTTATCATTAATGCGCATAAAATGTAAGGTATATCACATGTTAAACTATGCAATTTAGTCTCGCATCACAAATCAATGTGAACAATAAGTTCAAAAGATCATTTATATGCAAAATATTGCAAATCAATTGCTAGATGCATTTACTAACCTTTCACAGGTTACTAAATAACATATTCCAACTGTAAATGCTCCAATTCGAGTTGATGTCCCATCTGGACAACATGATAATGCAAATGAGTCTAGGCCACACATTAAACGTGGTAGACGAATCGGTTCCAAGGATAAGAATCCCCGAAAAAGGAAAGGAGCAAATGATCAAGTTGATCATAACATGGAGGCAATTGCTCAAGAGGAGCATAAAGACATAATAATTGATAAGATCTCACAGGAGGTTCTAGTACCTGGAAATGATGAAAATGAAGAGATCTCAATAAGTTATGTCTTTAGAGGAAAAAAGTGAAACCGAAATAACGTTGTTGTTGACAAGAGTTTTGCATATAATGTTGCAGTTGAAATAATGCAACAAGATGAGGATCTTGAGCCAAAATCTATCGATGAATGCAGACAGAGAAATGATTGGCCAAAACGAAAAAAATACAATTCAAGCGGAATTGGCTTCACTCGAAAAATATGAAGTTTTCAGACCAATAGTCCAAACGCCTGAAGGTGTCAAGCTAGTAGTACAAATAAGTTTTTGTGTGAAAACGAAATGAAAAATGTGAAGTCGTAAGATATAAAGAATGACTTGTGGAATAAGGGTTTTCGCAAAGGCCTGACATTGATTATATGGAGACATATTCTCCTTTGGTAGATGCAATTACCTTCAGGTATCTAAAAAATCTGACAGTCTATGAAAAGCTTGATATGCTGTTGATGGATATTGTCACAGCCTACTTATATTGCTCACTGGACAATGAAATTTTTATGAAAATCCCTGAAGGATTTTAAAGTTCCTGAAGCACATAAAAGTTCAAGGGAAACTTGTTCAATAAAGCTTCAGAAATCCTTATATGGATTGAAGCAATCAGGGAGGATGTGGTACAATCGCCTTAGCGAGTATTTGTTAAGGGAAGGGTACAAAAATGACCCTCCTTACCTTTGTGTCTTTATTAAGAGGTCTGGATCTGAATTTGTCATCATAGTTGTGTATGTTGACGACTTGAATATCATTGGCACTTCTAAAGAGCTTCCAAATGCTATAGACTGTTTGAAGAAAGAATTTGAAATGAAAGATCTTGGCAAGACAAAATTTTGTCTTAGCCTACAAATTGAGCATGTAACAAATGGAGTTTTTGTTCATCAACCAACATATACTGAAAAGGTTTTAAAGCGATTTTATATGGATAATGCACATCCATTGAGTACTCCCATGGTTGTGAGATCGCTTGACATAAATAAAGATCCATTTCGGCCTCAAGAAAATGATGAAGAGCTCGTTGGTGATGAAACTCCATATCTTATCTTAGTGCAATATGGGCACTGATATATCTTGCCAACAATAACCGACCAGATATTGCTTTTGTAGTAAGCTTATTAGCAAGATTCAGCTCCTCCCCAACAAGAAGACATTGGAATGGTGTTAAGCATATATTTAGATATCTTCGGGGAACTCTAGATATGGGATTGTTCTATTATAATGAATTCAAGTCAGAAATGATTGGGTATGTCGATGTAGGTTATTTGTCTGATCCATATAAAACTAATCTCAAACAGGCTATTTGTTTACATATGGAGATCAATGACTCAACATATTCAGGAAATGTGTGATTTTCTTATGAAAAAGATAATCCAACTACACTATATGAAGACAATGTTGCTTGCATTGCTCAACTGAAAGAAGGATACATCAAAGGAGACAGAACAAAGTACACTTCACCAAAGTTCTTTTTCACGCACGATATTCAACAAAATGGTGAAATCAATGTTTAACAGATTCGCTCATGTAAAAATTTGGCTGATCTGTTCACTAAGGGATTACCAACTTCAACATTTGAGAAGTTGAGACAGAAGATTGGTATGCTACGTCTTCGAGAAGTAAACTGATATTTTCATGAGGGGAAGTAAGATACGCGATGTACTTTTTTTTCCTTAGCCTAGGTTTTGTCCCATTCGTTTTTCCTGGTAAGGTTTTTAACGAGGCATCAAATAAAGTGTATTATAGATATGTGTACTCTTTTTCCTTCACTAAGATTTTTTTCATAAGGTTTTTTCTTTGTAAGGTTTTAACGAGGCATATTATCTATTTTTGGACATTCAAGGGGGAGTGTTGTAAAACCTATAGTAATTGTGGATGTCCACTACTCCCACTACTTTCACCCATGATGTAAGTAATCTCTCACTACACATCACTATTATGATTGTAACTCCCACACCTCCATAACCCCTCTCCATGATCTTCCCCCATGATCTCAATTGTTAATGTCATGTTTAAGAAAATCCTTTTGTAACCTTCTATGTAATAGTATAAATAGAGGAATGAAATGTGATATGAGATACACTTGAACACTCGAAGAAATAAGAAAACTATCCCTTCTTCTCTTATTCTACTTATCTTCTTATTTTATATTGTTACTTTGAGCTACATTTCTTAATACAATGCAATATTTGAATAATTCACCAAAAGAATTCTATTGTCACGTATCTCAAAAGAGTTCTTAAATGTTTTTACTAGTTTACTACTACTACTTAAAAGAAAACAAAAATAGATCGCTTCAATTTCATTTACCAATCTAGGTGAACTGGAAATTCTAAATAATAAACTATACGCATTTAGACTTGGAAAATATCCCAAAGATCTTTATTTATATGGAGTACTTTTCAGTAAAATATAACTAGAAGCTGAAGATTAATAAATGGGTTCTATGGTGTAGTGGTTAGCACTCTGGACTTTGAATCCAGCGACCTGGGTTCGACTCCCGGTAGGACCTTTGTAATCTCTTTTGCTCTCGTTTCATTTTTCATTCTTTAGCACTCTTTTTAAAGGGAATCATGGTAAGAACAAATTTCACTTTAGTTTCAGCTAAGCACTTCAAGAGTTCAGACAGTTATTATGTATACCCTTTTGTACTTTACATTTCCATAGAATTTAATTGGACTAGAGTTGCCAGCTGCATCATATGTAAGGGCTCAATCTATCATTTTCCAAAAAATAAGGAAAACAAAGTTATCAGGTCATCTTGGATACTGACCTTGCATAGGTGATATCTTCCTGAATAAATTAGACAATTGCTCTTTCTTTTTTTTAGTTTACTGAAATCAATAATAGCATGTAATCAGAGTATTCACTAGTCACTTCCAAGATCGAGGTAAGATGCACTTTGGCAAATTAAAGCAATCCAAATGCTGAGATGAGTAAGAGTAGGTGTGGCAAAATTAACCCAAACCTATTTGAACCGTTCAAGTTTTAATGGGTTTGGCCTAGAATGATTTTGCAAATGGGCTGTTTTGGGCTAGTTCAAGTTAACCCATCAAAAATCATCAGCCCAAATAAACCTATGATGATGTCCAACTTTGACTCATAGAAATGCTCAATCATAGAGTTCTACCTTGACTCATGTTCTAGAAAATATATTTAATTTTTCCATATTTGGTTGATATCCTCAGAAAGAGTACTCATTTTATTTAGATGAAAGAAAATACTTTTTTCTATAACATGAAAAGAAAGTACTCATTTACGAAAAAGAAAATACTTTTCAACATCATGAAAAGAAATTACTCTTTTTGTTGAAACAAAAGAACATATTTTTCCTACAACGTTAAAAGAAAGTACTAATTTTCTTTAAAAAAAAAACATATTCTACGTCATGAAAAGAAAGTACTATTTTTGTTGAAAAAAAAAAAACTTTTTCTATATCATGAAAAGAAAGTCCTATTTTTGTTGAAACAAAACACAAGAAAAAAATTTATACATCATGAAAAGAAAGTACTCTTTTATTGAAACAAAAGAAAATACTTTTTCTACAACATGAAAAGAAAGTACTCATTTTATGAAAAAGAAAATAATTTTTCTATATCGTGAAAAGAAAGTACTTATTTTATTGAAATGAAAGAAAATACTTTTTCTACATCATAAAAAGAAAATTTTTATTTTGTTGAAATGAAAAAGAAAATACTATATCTACAACATTAAAAGAAAATACTATTGTGAAAAAGAAAATACTTTTTAACATCATGAAAAGAAAGTACTCTTTTTGTTGAAACAAAAGAAATATTTTTTCTACAACATAAAAAAAAGTAATCATTTTGTAAAAATTAAAATAAATTTTCTACATCATGAAAAAAAAGTACTTATTTTATTGAAATGGAAGAACTTTATACTTCATAAAAAGAAAATATTTATTTTGTTGAAATGAAAAGAAAATATTATATTTCCAACATTAAAAGAAAGTACTTTAAATAATATTTCTATTTAGGTTGGGGTTGGGGGTTGAGGGTAGGTGAGGGTTGGGGTTGGGGTGGTAGGAGGTGGGTTGGGGTTGGCGGGAATGTCTAATTTTATTATTTTTTTTTTATTATTCTGATCTTTGTTAGTGTTATAAGACGAAGAACTATTAAATAAAATTCTAAATCCATAGAGGAAAGAAATCTTTTGGCATGAATTGATATTTATTCCAAAACATAAGTTAATTTTTATATATATTTGTTTTAAAGGTTGAGAATATTGCAAAGATTTGGGTCAATTTAGGCGGATTGGGTTACGACCCATTGTTTAGCTTATCTTGACCCATTCCATCTTAACCCAAATGAAATTTTGACAGGATTGGACAATGACCCATTTAATGAGGTAGCACATCTTAACCGGCCCAAATACAACTCAAACACCCCAGTTGCCACCTCTAAATAAGAGAAATCTGCTTACGGTTATGTACGGTAAGGACTAAAGTGATTAGATCTTTGTTGGTGATAAATAAATAATGTTCGCCATGGATCGGGTCTTCTCCGTTGTTCTGTTCCCCCGCGAAAAAGACGCACGGGAGACGTTAAAATATATGTCACAATCATCACATATTTTATGCGTTTAATACTGAAAATCAAGCACTATACTAATTATAGAGAAAGTATATTTATTTTACCAAAAAACGTGAGATCTTAGGTTGAATTAGATAAATTAAGAAAGTAGGGGTAAATTCTAGCCAAAGATAATTGACTCCAGCCCAAAGAATATTAAGTAAAGAAAAAGTTGGGTGAGATGAAACTTATAAATTCATTAAGGTTGTAGGGCGATTGAATCTATATATGTTGAGCTCATATTCTCGACATCACTATTCTGCGATGTAAATAAAGAAGAGAGGAAAGGGAATCCCCATTTATGGACATGAGACCTTCCTTTATTGATTCAATATTGATGATTACAAAAGATCTCTAGCAAGGTTCTGAACTTTTTCTTATTTACAAGATAAATTCTCCCTCCTTCTCTCCGGGAGAGCCCCCTCTTTCTAATCCCCTCTCCAGTATATATCCTAGCCAATTCCGTTTATCCAGTGGTCATTAACCTGCATGCCCTCCCCTCTCCCTCCCCGGGCGCTGTAGCTCGTACTGCCCTATAAGGGTCTAGTGACGAATCGTCCCCGACCATAGCCGTGAGACACGTCACTACGGCCTTTCGTATTCACCATCATTGCCTGACTTTCTCTCATCAGTGAGTCAGATTTTGACCCATACAGTTAGTCCCTCCGCCTATGGTAGTCGGCACAGAGCGAGCACCGTGGGTGGACTTCTGTAAATATCAGCTCAGAAATCTAAACGTTTCGGCCGTCGAGCGGGCATTTCCCTAAAAGGAAGTGATGTGAAGTTCAGGATGGACTGTCAGACCAGCATGTCGGTTGAAATGACATTTAATTTGTCATGTGTCATTATGACGCACATTTGCTGATCGTCGCATCGTTTCTTGTGTCCCTCCCATTACTTTTGAAAGGCAGCGCTTCATTTTCGTAGCTATCTCTATGAATAGGGGACTTTTATTCTGCTATGGCATTACCCAAGTCATTTTCGGGAGAAATTCTTTGAAATCATTAGTTCTTTCTTGCCCGTTCATACTCGAAAAGCGTAGACAGCCTTTGTGACCGTCGTAACTTTTCTCCCATATTGTTGAATTCTGCTTTTGTTCGCAATGGCTAGTTCTTCTTCGAACCCTAACCCAATCGTCAAAGTTCCAGTACCGGAGAATTTTGCCGCCTCCCTTGATGAGGGGGTGAGTTTAACGGAAGACGAGAGTTTTTCGACGGTGGATGAGGTGGTGCCCCGCCGTGGGAAGCCACGAAATGACTTTAACTATGCCGCCGAGGATGAGCCTGCACCGACGCTCTCAGTAATGGATGCCGCGACACTTGCTACCTTCAAAATCAAGAGGAGGATCCCGGAACACGTTGAACTTATCCCGGCGGGAGGTGATATAGTTCACTTGTATCGTCCAAGGTACTGCGCCCTCTACGCGTACCCTTTTGTCATTGGATACACGCTTCCTCTTCCCTAATTGGTCGTAGACTTTTGCCGTTTCTACAAGGTATGCCCGACCCATCTTACTCTGTACATATATAAACTCTTTCTAATGCTTACAAAATATGCAGAGCTGGCTGGCCGTGGCGTTTCCCTCTGAAATATGATGCATATTTTCATTCCTCACTTCCAAAGGGGGACTATATTGCACCTTCTTCATCGGGATACGAAGATTCTGGTGGTCGGAATGGACGATAAGACCAATCATCGTTTTTGGGAGAGTTTCTTCTTTGTTCACACGGAACATCTAGTGTCCAACCCTGCCGAGTTCCCTGAGACGTGAAACTTTGCCCGTGAGTATTCATCTCAATTTTTACTACGTCGATTATTTATTCGTATCTGGTGACTTCACCGGCCGATTGTTGGTTATTTGCCCATTTTATTTTTGTTGCAGCTGAGAGACCGCCCCCTCCGCTAATTGGCGACATCCGCGAATGGGTGGCTTTGATTCTGCCTCACACAATAGGGATTCGCGAATGGACGCGTTTCCATGAGAGGTTTGGGCGCATACCTACAATTACTAAGTTGTTTTGTCTCGGTCATAGATGCACTTCACTCTACACTCTTCTCTGCTTGATACTTACGCATTCTCCGTTTCGTTTTGACAAGTCGGAGAGGGCCAAGAAGGGCAAAGGCCCCTGCTCTTGCCTTCCGCCAACCGGCATCCTCTGCTAGGTCGGAACTTCGTGTGGCGCTTGATGAGGGCGCTCGGGGTCAGGACGCTACACCGGTTGAGTCGGCATTTAGGGCCGGTCGCACTGAAGATGTTCCTTGCTCAAGCTTCCCGGTTCCAACGGTTCGCTCAGTGGGCGAATCCTCTCGTGATGTGGTCAAAGAGACCCAATCAAAGAGGCGGACAATAACTTTGGAGGAGACGCCTTCGAGGGCTGACCCTGCTGGGACGGTGTCAGAGGATGTGAATGAGTCCATCCAAAGGGCGGAGGTGTCACCTGAACTAAGGGTGGAGGAAGCTGTGATGACGCCTCAACAGGATTTGGCGGCTGCCGCTGTCATTTAAAGTGGTCCGTCCTCGTCTCAACAGGCTCACACCCCCATCTAGTTGACGAAAAGTTGAAGGGCGTAGTGGTGGGTGATTATGATTTTGACTCGGACATCGATCCTGAGGATATGCGATTGTTCGAGGAGGGTTTTACTAGGATTGAGGTGATTGCCAGCGGCCCTTCACGTGTGCTTGAGATTCTGACAGATTTTAACCTTCTGGAGAAGACGACAGATTTGGTGGGTTAGTTTGATCTCTTGTGTTATGCTGGTGAGAGTAGATCTCTTCGGAACCTCAACGATGCTGGTTTGTCACGCCGTGTGGAAGGGATGGCTTTAAGGGTGAGATTTTTCCTTTACTTCCTTTGTTTTGAATTTTTGGATTTTCGTTGACTCCTCTTTTACTTTTCTTTTCTCTTCATCTTCTTTTTTTTTAGACCTACATGTTGGAGGTAGAGAGTGGCCGTCGGGCCGTGACGCAGGCCGAGATTTTTCTGAAGATGGGCGAGAAGTATAACCGATACTGTAATAAGTGTAGGAAGATGCATATGCGGCTCTGGGCGAGTGGTGATGCTCGGTCCTTTAGAGAAGAATTGAATAAGAAGGATGAGGACCTGATGCGGTCTATAGGCAGGTGTAGTGAGCTCGAGGGGATGATCAGATTCAAGGATGAGCAGCTCGAGGTGGGCAAGGGCGTCGCGGCCGAATGCGAGGACCTTCAGGTGTGAGTGTCGTCATTGTGAGCTGAGCTTGAGTGAAATGAAGCCATGGTTGCTCTCTTGAGCTAGGAGTGGAATGGGAAGGTCGCGACTTGGAGAGGAAAGTGGCGGAGTTAGAGAGGGATGAGAGTTCCCGTATTGCGGCTGCGGCGAGGGCGGCGACACTAGAAGATGCAATGCGCGTCCTTAGATCTGGGTGGGAGGTCGAGAGACAGATGACCACTATGAAGGAGGCCAGGATCGAAGAATGGATACGTGAGCTCGATCGTGATGGCTCGAGTTTTTCTGACAAAGTGACGACCTTGGAGGACGAGAAAGACCAGCTGTTGGCTCATACCTCTCAAGAAGTTGCCCATGTTGCCGTTCCTCGTCACTTATATGAGTCATGGGTTCACGCCAAGGCCCAACAAGACATTTACAAGGATTTGTGGATGGCCGGGCGTGTTCCTGAGGCTATTTTCGAGGATGCTTGTGCGAAGGTGCGTGAGGCTCGACTTGCTTGTGGTTGTGATCCTGTGATGCCGGAGGCTGATGATGGTGCCGAAATTGAGGATGGTCTCTCTGAAGGTGGAAGTGCTGATAGGGATGGAGTAAGTGCGGCAGAGTGAGATTTTTAGTATTTGTTTCCCTTCTCTTTTTTATGTTCTATTATTTCTTTGGCGTCACTTGGCGTTGTATTTGCTATTTTTGAGGGCGTGTTTGGGCTCCCTGTGTGTAAACTTTTGAATGAAATAGATTTCGTTTTGGTTTGTATGTCTCTCGCTTCTCTTTCTTTCCCTTTCTTTTGGGGTTAAGTGTTTCGGACCCTTTCGCGATAAGTCCCAATTTTGGATTCGGGAGTTTGGTATGGCCCGTGTTTGTTTTCCTTAAGCGGAATTTTATTCGATCGAGGTCGAATGTAAATGATTCGAGCAAGGTCGAATGTCAAGTAATTCGAGCAAGGTCGATTGTAAGCGATTCGAGCGAGGTCGAATGTAAGTAATTCGAGCGATGTCGAATGTGAGTAATTCGAGCGAGGTCGAATGTTTATGTGAAGTGTAGAAGACTTGGAATTGTGCGAAGAATGTTGTATGTTGCTCTGTTTGTTCATGTCATTTGGCGAATGTCGCATGCTCGTTTAATGCATGTATTCGAGAAATTCTCCACATATCCAGTCCCTTCACCATTATGTCTGGAGTAGTCAATAGGCAGAATGATGAATCATAGATTAGAATTTTGAGCGTGGTCGAATGTAGTGTAGGCGGGAGTTATTGAGTTCGATTACGGCATATCGAGCGAAGTCGAGTTTAATTCTAGCGACTTGAGCGAGATCGAGTTTAATTCTGGCGACTCGAGCGAGGTCGAGTTAATTCTGGCGACTCGAGCGAGGCCGAGTTTAATTCTGGCGACTCGCGAAGTGGCGGAGGACGGTGGGATTGCTTTGCCTTGCAACAAAAATTTCATGTGTTGGTTCACTCATGCGCTGGGGTAAGTCCCAGCCTGTGTAGTCCCTCCACCGTGTGGCCTGGAGAGGCTGATGACGGGATAGGCAGTGGATTCGGTACTCGAAAGTTTTTATGTAGTAGTGTATATCGCCGGGCGGGTTGGTGTTGTACACTTATGGCAAATATATCTGGGTGAACTCTAATCGTCCATGTCCTATCTGCGTTCTGCGTTGGGACGTCTTCGAGTTTGCCATACAATTCCTCTCTTATGGAGGTTGTTCCTTGTCGCCACCAGTTTGTTCCGAGCCGTTCATCCCTTATTTATACCAGAGGAGATATTCAGTTTCCTCTGTTTGCTCGCTCTCTACTACTGGTAAGAACAAAAGGGGGGTCCTGGGGGAGGCGGTGGTTAGTCGCTCTGTCTATTTCCCTACCTGCGGGCCATGGGGAGCGTCTTTGATCTTCACTTCACACCTGTAAAAGGGAAGGAAATTTGAAGGTATATAAGGAATCATTCATTACCTGGGCTTGGAAAGCTGGCTGATGGGTGACGGGGTAATTCGTGTTTCCTTCACCTATCGTGCACTTTGAACCCGATGTTGGCCTCATATCCCGCCTCTCTGCCACTATAGTTTGAGTATTCCGTGGATGGATGATTTGTTTCACCCATCATGTCCTCGAGTTTATTTTAGCTGGAAGCATTGCCAAGAGAATGCTTGATACGTAAGCTACTTCCTTGCTGTTATGGTTCACACTCGCGAAACGCTTCTGGCTTTGGGTGATGCCTCATCCTTAGTTGGTTTGGCGGATATAGCGAGAAGCAAGGCTTTGGCTAGAAAATCCCCATGGACGACGCCAAATTATTTTACCAAAAAACGTGAGATCTTAGGATGAATCAGATAAATTAAGAAAGTAGGGGGTAAATGTTAGCCAAAAGATACTTGACTCTAGACCAAAGAATATTAAGTAAAGAAAAAGTTGGGTGGGATGAAACTTATAAATTCATTGAGGTTGTAGGGCGATTGAATGTATATGTTGAGCTCATATTCTCGACATCACTATTCTGTGATGTAAAATAAATAAAAGAGGAAAGGGAATCCTCATTTATGGACAAGGGATCTTCCTTTATTGATTCAATATGGATGATTACAAAAGATCTCTAGCAAGGTTCTGAACTTTTTCTTATTTACAAGATAGATTCTCTCTCCTTCTCTCCGGGAGAGCCCCCTCTTTCTAAGCCCCTCTCCAGTATATATCCTAGCCAATTCCGTTTATCTAGTGGTCATTAACTTGCATGCTGTGACTTGTCCCTTGGTACTTCAGGCTAACTACCCCCGATAGGGGTTGTTCTGATTTCTTTTCATATTTAGTTTTCCTATCTTTTGAAGGAAAGGACAACATATTTACCATAATTGAGTTTTCTTTCTTGTAGAAGGAAATTATAATTCTTCCATATTTGGCTAGTCCTTTTTCTTGTAGGAAAATATTTCGTCTTCTATAAATTGAGGATCCTTCCTTCTCATTCAGTAGTATCCACAATGTAGCACATGTGGTTTGAGAGTCGTGTTTAGGGGGAGAACTTTACGGGACAAGTGTTAGTGTGTCACTTGTGTTTGCCTCTTCGTGAGGTTGTTCTCTCGATATTTTGTACTCTCTTATTATATAGTGGATTGCTCATCTCCATCGTGGGCTCATGTCAATTGGCCGAACCACGTTAAATGTTTGTGTCTCTTTTGGTAGATTTCTCGTTTATTGTCTGATTTATCGTCGTAAAATTGTTGTATTACTAGTTCCCGCATGACACCTGATTTTTTTCGGTCCTAACATCCCCCCCTCGATGCTGCAGCTCGTACTGCGGTATAAGGGTCTAGTGACGAATCGTCCCCGGCCATAGCCGTGGGACGCGTCACTACGGCCTTTCGTATTCACCATCACAGCATGATTGTTCAGATTTCGACCCATACAATATTATTATACATGATTTATTTATGACAAATATGATTTTATTGTATTCTTATACTTCAAAGCAAACGATCGCTCTAAAGTTAAAATAAAATAAATTAAATTGTTCTCACACCCCTGGAACTTTTCTTAAACAGTGCACTGCGAAGGAAAACGACATTAAACTACTCAACTTGTTTGCATTAATGACCTGAAAAGCACATGTCTAGTTCTAGAAGTCTCATTTGATCGAGAACTAGCAGGAAAACTCCTTGCACAAAATTATCAGCGTTATGCTTCCAGAAAATATGCATATGTGTAATATATCCATATGTAGTGGATCAATCCTGAGTCTTGTTGAGAAGTCCTGAAACTCTAGAGGGGAAAAAGGTTTCCGAATTGACATAAACATAAAAGGGGCAGTCCGGTGCTTAAAAATATTCCACGTTCACGGAGGAATTCAATCCAGTACACAATTGCATTCTGCATTCACAAAGAGTTCGGGGAAACACCGCATCTTAAGGAGGTGTTATGTATGCGGCCTAACCTGACGCAAACATTAATGGCTGATTCCACGACTCGAACTCGTGACTTATAGATCACATTTTACTGTGATAAAGTAAAAAATCGAAACAAGAATATTAAGTAGTAACTAATCAAGACGAAGTGAAACTCTTATGTTACAGATACACATGTCATGATATTACATTTGTCCAGCCAGGAATTTCTCCCAGAAAAAATAACCAATGAGTATTACTATCTCATGATTTGGTAATTTCTTCAGGTCAATATGTTTTATTTTCAATTAAATCACCATTTCAGCATTTTTTAAGTTATGATAGTAATGTTATGGAAAAATCACTGGATTTATTTGCATAAATACGAATTTTAAGTTTTATCTGATGATAATGCAAAATACTACTCAATCAAGTCATGACTTATTTAAAAGTCATTTGATGATAAGTGAAGTGACTAATTAAAGATGAGTTAACATGTTGTAATTATTTTCGGTTGGACTTTCGTACTTAACAACTTCAGTTTTATAAAACAATAAAAAGCAATAGCGGATGTAATACATAGTGAATTTGGCTCAACCAAACTCAGTATTTTTTGATATAACATATATATATATATATATATATATATATATATATATATATATATATATATATATATATATATATTGAATAATAATTAAGTGTCAACAAATAGTAGAGTTTGAACTTATAATTTTAAAAAGATAATAAATTTTACAAAAAATTCTAAAAATCTAACCCATTAATTAACTGAATCTGTCTATAAAAAGACATTAGTGCACATTATAACCTAAGTCCGACTTTAATGAACTACCATCTTTTGTTAGAGAATGAGGAAAAGAAGATTTGACTCATCCTTGGAATATTTCTACGTGGATAGAGAAGATGACTTCACAAATACGCGGTTAATTTATCTCGTTTTCATGGGTTTTCAACGTAAGTAATAACCTAATCGGTTAGTAAAACTTAAAATAAGAAAGAAAATAAAAGAGGGAAAAACTCCAAAAGTTAAGAGTAGAAGCGTACACGTTTTGCGGGTATAAATATGAGACACGGTTTTACTATGAAGTAATAAAACTTTTGCAATCCTTTAAATACCCACCATAAACAAGAAGCAAAAAAGCAAAAGCAAAAGCAATAGAATACGTCTTTGTCCCAAAACCTCCTGACTTTTTTCCTAATCGTAATCTCTAAAATTAATTAGAAAATGGCTCTTAAAGCAGTTCCAGTTTCTCAAGTTCCACACATTGATCAATTCCATGAAAATAATGTCACATATGCCCTCTACAATGGTAATTAACTCTTCCATTTCTTGTTTTGTTTCAGCCTTTTTCCCCTTACCTTATTTCCTCGATATGATTTTTTACGTGCAAATAGGGGAAGAAGATGTTGGTGAGAGGAGAAAAATGGCAACATTCATTTTAAAGGAGAATAAGTTTGTAGTGATGGGACATAGAGGAAGTGGAATGAACATGTTACAATCTTGTGATAGGAGATCAAAAGCAATTAAAGAGAATACTCTGTGTTCATTCAATGAAGCTGCTAAATTCAACGTCGACTTCATCGAATTTGATGTTCAGGTGAGGCGATAACCCTTAAAATCATGCATTTTTCAGACCATTTTTCAATCTCCTGTTTCCAATTTTTTTTTTTTTTTTAATGCTGTTTTCGGTGGTTGAATATTACTATAGCTTTTTTACGTGTCATCACAACTTTGAGTAATTAGATTATTATTATTATTACATGGCAGAGGCGTTGAGAATTGTTTTTGATCCTGTTTGGAAAACTGTTGGAAAGAGTTTAAAATAGCCTTTGGTTACCGTCAACATCTAGAAACGACACCAGCCATCGCGTATACGTGGCAGGTGGTGTCCAAATTTGTCACAAAAACCTATCGATAACACATCATTTACTTAGCGTATAATACTATTTATACTGTGTCTAATATACAAAACTCTATTAAATTTTTTGAAGAACAGATCTGAGTTCTCACCACAATTTAGATGTTTTGATCTTTGTATTCCGATCTCATCATTTCAATTTGTAGAGAGGCAAAAACATTGATGATAGAAGTTCAATCCTAAGATTTGTGGATTCTACCTTAACAACTAAAGTTTTTGATAATACGGCAAACAGGGTTCCGTTGTATCTTATAAGAAATGCTTACTATATATAGAAGTAACATGGATTGTATCTCTAGTTATGTTACATTGTCATTCAACAATCACACAATGGCAACATCTACTTGTGAATTGTCTGAGCTAATATATTTTCTTCTTTCATATTGTGATTTGTGTATCATATTTGAACTCAATGAAGGCACTGATTCTTTCTTTATCTTTTCAACTTTTTTCCTCCTTTCGAAATCGGCCCTGGTTCTTGGTAGGATTGCTTGCAAAATATAACAGGCAAGCAAAGAACCATAGATGAAACTGTGTATCAAAATCATTTTGTAGGTAACAAGAGATGGCCGTCCAGTTATTTTCCATGATATCTTCATTCTTACACAAGAAGAGGTTGGTTTTACAGAAAATCCATTATAATCGATGGTTAAATATAATAACTTGAGGATCTCCTGACTCTTAATATGGACATTGCAGCAACTTTTTCAGGGCAAGTTGATTGAGAAAAGAGTTACAGACCTCACTTTGGAGGAGTTCCTTTCATATGGACCTCAGAATGCCTCAACAAACGTAATGGATTCTTCGCTCTTTGTTCTATAGAGGGTTCCAACTTTGTGAAACTATACTGATATTCTTCTTAAATAGGTGGAAAAACCTTTATTCAGAAAAATGAAAGATGGGAGAATCTTTGAATGGAAAGTTGACGAGGATGATCGATTGTGTACGCTAGAAGATGTGTTCGAGAATGCCAGTCAGTCTGTAGGATTTAACATAGAGTTCAAGTTTGATGATAACAGAAGTTATAAAGAAGAAGAACTTGTTCGTGTTATTCAAGCAGTTTTGCAGGTAGTGCAATGCTAGCAATCATTTGACAGAAGTAGCATCTCTTCTTTTCTTATGACACTAAAAATTGTACTAACATTTTCTGTATAACATACTATATATGAGCCAGGTAGTATTCAAGCACGGCAAAGGCAGGTGCATTATGTTCTCAAGCTTTCAACCAGATGCGGCTCGACAGATCAGGAAGCAGCAGACCACTTATCCGGTGAGCAATGACATTTTAGGTTAACTGCAGTTCCATAACTACGCCGACTTCTTAGATTGGACATTTTGTTTGAGCATTTCTTGAAATGTGTCATCTATGACCATCCAGGTTTTCTTCCTAACAAATGGAGGATCTGAAATTTATTCCGACATCAGAAGGAACTCATTGGATGAGGCAATTAAGTTGTGCTTAGAAGGTGGTCTACAAGGAATTGTCTCAGAGGTCAAAGCCATTTTAAGAAATCCAACAATGATAGCGAAAATTAAAGAATCCAATCTTTCCATTTTGACATATGGCCAGCTAAAGTAAGTTTGACATCTTGTTCCATTATTAGACTGTAGTTTAAAGACCTAGTGTAGTAATAACAGAAATACAATTTATACAATTGCAGCAATGAGCAGGAGGTGGTTCACTTGGAATACATGATGGGTGTTGAGGGAGTGATTGTAGATTTTGTTAAAGAGATTACTTTAGCTGTTTCCCAGTTTTCGAAGTCAGTACATGCTGGAAAAGAAGGCTTGTCATTGTTGGAGAAGAGGCTACTAGCAGAGAAACGAACTCCCTGCTCGGACGATGAACTCTCATATATCCGTAGGCTTGTACCAGAGTCAATACATTCTTGAACTGCTGTGTCACAAACTTTGCAATTCTATGTTTTTTTCTCCTCTTTCATTTCTTTTTATCTAGGTTTGTTGTTGTACCTTTTCAATATTAGGTCGTGTAATATAGTTTGGAATAGAGACATGTATTATGAAAAGGATATTTGACAATCAACTTGTAAATAGGGGATCAAATGAGGTTTGTACAAAAGTGTTTTCCCCATTTTTGTTGCATTGTATTGATGCAGGAGGTACGATAACGAAGAGTTACCTTGTAATCTCTCTGTAACTTTCACTTCATCACAGATAGTAGAAATCTATCAACCACAGTTAAAATGAATGGTTAAACATCTATTACATCCTGCAATTGACTAGTTCAAGGACACTCTTAAGCAATTCAGAAGGTGATATAAAGGCCATCGACTTTTGCAGCATAGATAAGCCACAGAAAGCAAGGTATAGTAGAAACTGTGGCAGAGCTAGCACATAAGATTCGAGCTTATGTGAGCTACCACGTAATTTTTGAAGAGGAATTTACACGAATAACCTTTTTAAAGGAATTACAACTACTTTCAGAAAATTGCAGAAATAAAATGTATTTTTAATATTTTAACTTTTTCATTAAATTAGGAGTATATACCTTTTCATATATTATCTCCCTCTTAAGTTTCTCTCTATCACAAGTACTTAGTTTTCCTCAATATTCTGAATGTATGTGTGTGTATACGCGATAAAAACCAGTCTCTAAAGGTGGGTGACTTAGGAAGTGACACGTGTTAAGGATGGCCAGTTGGCAGTGACTCAACCATGGTGACACCGACTATGAATCTGTGGCCGGATAAGAAGCAATTCAAGATATGACCACTATAGAAACATTACAAAAGACCCCAAGATTCCTCAAGCCTTTATTAGCATTTATCAGGCTTTATTACCTTTTAATTACTTTTTATTGCAGCATTAGTATTGGTAAATAAGGGGCATAATTTGTAGATCATACACCACACAGCTCAAGTACAAATAGAGGTTTTCATTTTATTGGAAGAGATCAAGAAAGACTAATATTTTTTCTCTCATTCTTTTAAGCTTTATACAACTGTGTTTGAGATTTTTCAACTATTAGTGATCCCGGTGGCAACATTCCAAAACTCAGGCTTGTCTCTTTTTTAATTGTCATTATTTACACTGTTTGCACTTTGTTATTTTACTTTATCGGATCAATTTAATCCAATTGTCTAAAAACTACGTTATAAATTCAGCTGTACTATTTTACCAGTAAACAATTTGGCGCCCACCGTGGGGCATAAACAATTGTGCTATTACCGAGGGAAGTTTTGATCAAACAATAATCAAGCAAGTGGTACCGGTAGTGAATATGAAAATGAAAACAAAGAAAATGATCCTTTCAAAACCGAGCTCATGAGGTTTATGGGGAAAATAAAAGCTCGAATGGATCAGAATGCTAAAGAATTTCATGCTCGGATAGATCAGATTCCGGGAGCACCTACGGTCCTAAAGGGGTCGGACTCGAAAAAAGTATTTTCAATTGCCCTTCAAATCGAGTGCAGCTGCAGAGTTGATCCCAAAGAGATTCAAGATGCCGGATATTCCAAAATACAATGGAACATCAGATCCACAAAAGCACATTACAACTTATACTACAACTGTGAAGGGAAACGATTTGGCTCCAAATGAGATCAAATCAGTCTTGTTAAAGAAACTTGGTGAAACCCTAACGAAAAGGGGCTTTAACATGGTATTCAGTTTTATTTAAACAGTCAATTGATTCTTTTGAAATGCTTGCAAATTCTTTCATTAAAATTCACGCTAGAGCAAGGAAAGATCAGCTAGGAAAACATATATATTCAGAATCACTCAAGCAGACTCAGAGTTATTACGAGAGTTCGTGATAAGGTTCCAAAAGGAACGCATGTTGTTGCTGGCAGTACCAGATGAATGGGCAGCAAAAGCATTTACCAATGGTCTTAATCCCTTAAGATCTAATGCATCAAGGAAGTTGAATGAGGGTTTGTTGGAATTTTAAGCAACAACTTGGGCTGGTGGGCTTAACAGATACGAGTCAAAGATTCACGTATAAGATGATAAGGTAATTATATAAACATCTTCTACAGTCAGAAATCAAGGTCAAGTGAACTTTGATCGAAAGTATTCCAGATAAGGTATGTGTGTACAGTTACTCAAATCTCTACTCAGTTACGGGTACAACATATAAGATGATATGAAGATAATCAGATAAAAATCATGGAATTTACAAGTAAAGATAAAATGCAATTCCAAAATAACACTGGCCAAACTTTCCTCAACCTTTCCATATCCGTAACAAATTACTGATAAGTTTTTCCTCAATAATCGCATGTACACCATTAAGAGAGAAATGTGAGAGAGTGACCCTAGGAGGATGGATCCATATCCACACGATGTACGGACAAATCACGTGCTAATAGAATCAACCGCACGGATAACTCACATGCCAATAATCACAATCCGCCTGGCATAGTACATGCTACCAGTCCAACTCATAACACAGAGAAAGCAAATATGCGAGAATACATATACATGATCAATGATTAAAAAGTTTCATATTTCTGGACTGGCATAAATAACATGATATAGTGTAGACATGTGCAATGTGTGCTACCACAGCTAGAACAGACAATATTCATAAAAAAATAGTAGTTTATCAGGTTCAAACAAAAGAATAACCTCAACGAAATCTCAAACTTGGTACAAATAGCTCACATAGAGGTACAAATAGGAGAAACATCTCAACTTGAAGCTTAGAAATCATTACAAGGCATGTCATAGCCTAAGAACTACCCCCGGGCATGGAAATAGTACCCCAGTGCACGCCTATGGGTCAAACCTTGCACGTATGGGCCACCCATAATACGTGGCTGTCACAAATAATTCAGGAAACTAATGCCTCAACCAAGTTTATATAAGATACTTACCTTTCCCCTGCGTATCAACCAACTAAGCTAACAAGCCTTTCCCGTGCGTATCAACCTCCAGAAAGCTCGAACCTATCCAAAATAACGTAATACTATCAATAAAAGCTATAAGAAGTGATTTCAAAAGTAGCTAAGATCTATAATCAAAATCAAAAAGTCAACCCCAGGCCCGCACCTTGGAACCCAACAAAAATTCATAAATTTCGAACCCCCATTCAATTACGAGTCCAACCATATCAAAATCATCTAATTCCGACCTTAAATCGACCTTCAAACCTCCATTTTTTTTTATTTTTGCAAAATTTCCACAAAATCCCCCATTTCTTCACTTTAATTCACTAATTAAATGTGTCACGACCCGGAATTCCCACCTTCGGGATTGTGATGACGCCTAACATTTCACTTTCTAGACAAGCCAACGTTAGAGGATCTTTAAGCCAATTTTAATCAATTTCAATAAGTAAAAACACTTAAGCGGAAATGAAGCTAAAACTGGTGCAGAATAACATAAGAACCCAATAATATCTAAGTACAATCCGGATTTGGAGTCATAATTCACGAGCTTCTAGAGTGCCACGCCCCAAAACTGAGGGGCGCGACCGGCGTTCAACCGAGTAAACCCGACTGAGCAAGCCTGATAGGTCTTATTCTACCCAGCTAATTCGTGAATAAAGAGGAGGTGAACTCCACTAATCATATTTTGTAAATATATCATTAACAACTTTCATTTTTGTTTCCATTAGCAGTTTCAACCATAATAACCAGATTATTACAATTATTAGATATGAAGAAAACATATTTGCCAAATACCAACATTTTCTAATCCAATTCCAATATCCGACACCACTCACAACCTGTCTACGGAGCCTCTAAGCACAATTGAAGAGTAATATGTAAATGCCGGCAACAAGGCTCCGGCTATACCTCAAAATACAAAGTACATGACATCCAAATGACACAGGACCCCAAAATGAAATGGGGATCACCAGGTTAGCTGAAAGGAGCGTACCGCTATCACTGATCACTGCTGCCTACTGTGGAATCACCTGCATCCATTAAAGATGCAGTGCCCCTGGCAAAAGGGACATTAGTACTGTCGAATAGTACTAGTATATAAAGCTGAAAATCATCTTTCAAAATAGAATAACCATATAAGAACAGGAAAGCCACATAAACAACAAGTCACAGTCAATAATATCTACATGTACATTTGAAACATAACAATCTTCGAAATATGAAAGTAATACACATTTTTAGTAGGGAGATCTTTAGCACTGCTAATACCACAATCCACAGTACCACTGTCCACAATACCACTGTTCACAATGCAACTATTCATAATACCACCGTGCTCTTGACACGGAGTCCGGTCACGACCCGACCGGCTAGGTCATCTCCCTTGGAGACCTTTTTCCACAATATCAATTCCCATTTCAATTTCGGTTTCAGTTGTTTTTTGCACAATACCACCATGTGTGCGACATGGTGTCCGATCTCGGCTCAATCGGCTAGGCCGTCTTATTCAAGACATTTCCATTTTTTCATCAATCATATCATTCCATATTTCCCACACATATTTCACATTAATATCAATTTCATCAACAATCCTTTCAATTCAAGATGTCGGTACCACGAGAGAAAACATGAATCATGGGCATATAGAGGTTCTCACATGCTTTGGTAATCTAACATACATTCCAAAACTTCAACACATCACCAAGTAACAACATAGCATGACGAGGAAACATTTGAATACTTATTACACATAAAGTTTTTCAACACAAGAACGTTTGAAATGTCATCTTAAAACAGTTGAGTCGAGGCTCGTCTCGCAATCTATTTCATATATATATATATATATATATATATATATATATATATATATATATATATATATATA
>ML338626.1:0-15503 GCA_005239505.1 Nicotiana paniculata
AACTCATTATGGTCTACCATGTTTTTATATGGATAAGGTGTTGGGTTTGAGTCCCAATGCACCGTACAAATGATATAATGATGACTACAGAAATATAATGTTATTTCATGAAAAGGCATGGAGCTTGTCCCACTTGATTTGCTCCATTCTTGAAGTGAATGTGATAGTGGCGCATAATAAATCTAAATGAAGACAAGTGGTTGACCAATGAACTTGGGCGTGTCAAAGATCAAAATAATAATAGTCATCATTACGGTAACTATACAAAGAAGAACAATAAAGGTTCTCAAAACAATTCGTTCAAAGGTGACGAAAATGTGTATCGATGTGGTCTATAAATATGAGGCAAGTTCAGATGATTATGGTCCATTCCTTGAAAATGTGACTTGTGATAAGCATTGTAAATGCATACTCATTCCTGAAAGTGAATGTAAAAATATATATGTGACAAAAATTATGCATAAGAATGTGTTTATGCATGGGAGGATAAATACTACAACTCACCTCTAGGGAGGTATGAGAGAAAGAAAGATAAGGCATATTACTGTGTTGGTTACATGAATATGTCATTGGTCGCGTACATGTGGTACGCCAAAAATATTTTGATATGCCTTATAAAAAGTTATTAAATGCAAAATATCAAAGCAAGAAATGATTTTGCTTATGATGATTTTGACCATGACAGTTATTACGAAATGATTTTCTCTGTGAAGGAGATATTCACCATATGGATGGCGGGACAAAAGATCTTATAGTACAAAATCAATTAAGAGTTCCGTAAGAGCGAATTTGTTACTACCCGAATTAATAAAATTGTTCTTGACATTTATATTGTAGTAAGTCTCAAAAGAAACCTTTTGAGTTTCAAATATAATAGCCAAAGTGGTTGGCATTTGAGACTATAAATGAAAGGACGATTGAGTATCTTCATATGCTATAATGATACCGGGTAAATATGAAAGGTTAGCCGACTTGTCTTCTATTTGTACTACATATGTGTAAACATGATGATAGAATTACATGTCATAGTAAATTAGATGTTTACTGAAATAAATATCAGTTGGCATGACATCTAGGCCATGCGAAAAATGATTAAGAATTCACACTGGCATCTATTGAAGAATTAGGAGATTCTTCGAGAATTCTCATGTATGACTTATTCTCATGATAAATTGATTACTATATTAGTTGGGGTTGTGATTGTATTCCCTGATTTTTGGAACGTATAAAAGATGATATATATATATATATATGGGCCCCGTCACCTGCAATGTGGACCGTTAACTATTATATGATTTTAATAGATGCATCTATTGTATGGTCACATGTGCGTTTGTTATCAACTTTAAATTTGGATTATGCAAGGTTGATTGCTCAAGTTATTAGACCACAGTTCTAGAATATAAATTCTGATAATTTATCTTGATAATGCTGGTTTAAATTCAAGTTGGTTTAGTAGAAACAGTATGCCTCGAATTAAGCTAAACCATTGGTTGTGTGAAAAAACTCCCGAATAGAAATTTGGTATGAGGTGTATTATTTAATATACAACAACACTTCTATGCATCTAGTTATGATAAATTCTCCCTATTTTAATAGGTTCAGAGTTAGGAACCAAATAATTTCCGCCTAGAAATATAGATGTGCTATATGATTTAATTATTCCACCACAATGAACAAAGATGGGCCTCCAAAGAAAGTTGGGGATATGTGTTGGTGATCCCAGCATTATGGGGAGAAAACGGGTAGCTGAAAAAGTAATATATGGAATGAATTATTATGAGTACACCTAGATCCTCGTACAAAAAAATGTGAACTTGAAGTTCAAGTGATAATTCATTTGCAAAATGTCATATTTCAGCTGCTAATACTCCAAATAAAATAACGTCCATGATGGACATAGTTTATAGCACGTATGAAGCGTAATAGACAAATCAGTTCTAAAGATAAAACTCCTTGAAGAAGGAGTAGAGAAAATGATCAAGATGGTCATAATAAAGAGGTAAGTGCTTTAGAAGAGCACCACGACATAAGACTCTATAAGACCTCACGGAAGAGGTTCAGGTACCTGAAAATAATGAGATCTCGATAAGTTATGTCTTTATTGTGTGATGATGGAACCGATGTAAAATGATCATCAGAAATATTGTTGATATAATGTAGCGTTCAATATTTTTAATATTGACGAGGATTTTGAGCTCAAATCTGTCATAAAATATAGATAGATAAATGATTAGTCAATAAAAAATACGCAATCAAAATTGACTTCACTTGAAAAACGTAAAATTTTGGACTGATAATCCTAACATGTGAAAGTATAATGCACTGAGATGATACAAGATTTTTTATAAAGCACTGAAATGACACAAGATTTTTTATAAAGAACTGAGATGCAATTGCTTTCGGATTTCAATTCGAACAAAGTTAACTAAAACCCACGTTAACTATATGGGTGGCTATTCATATATTTCTCTTCACGTGTGGAAATGCAAAGTTCTACCGACCCGCTCATAATTATTCAATTCTTAAGTCTTAATTAAACCCACGTTTGTCCCATCATTTGTTTACTCGCGAACCAGTAGAATAGGCAAGGCTATTTACTCGGCACAGTCCAGTCCACGGTGGGCTAATAGTTTTTCCTAGAAATTCAACGCTGCAATTTAATAATAAAACTACTCACAATCATTTGTTTTTTGGTCTTTGCTCTAATATTTTTTAATTGTTATATCCTTCCCTTGTGAATCATATGAAAATTACTAGTGCCACAATTAATTAAATCAGAAGAAAGCCTTCTTAAACTGGGGCCACTCCATGTCGTGAAAGAAATCATGGGAATGTACCAAGTTGTTTCTCAATTATAAATAGCAGGTTAAAGATCTAATCATCACTGCAACAGGTCCAAAATTCCAAACCATAGTAGAAGAAGAAGAAGACCATTCAGCCTGAGCAGCAGACTACTCCAACTTAGTATCCAAATCTCTTGAAAAAAAGTATGGAACATCAAGGATTAAGCACCACTATGAGGAGAATCCTCCTCCTGATTAACTGTTTAATACTGGCTGTGGGTATCTGTGGTGGTCCTCTAATGATGCGTCTATATTATGTCGAGGGAGGTTCAAGAGTATGGTTTAGCAGTTGGTTACAAACTGCTGGATGGCCATTCACCTTTATACCTCTGGCCATCCTATACTTTTATCGTCGAAAAACAGAAGGCACTAATGCCACGTATTACTTGATAACACCTTGAATTTTCATTGCATCATTCATCATTGGTGTTGTCACTGGTCTTGATGATTTTCTCTATTCGTGGGGCGGGTCAAAACTTCCCGTGTCAACCTCTTCACTTCTTCTTGCTGCTCAACTTGCCTTCACGGCAATAGGCGCTTTCTTCATAGTGAAGCTGAAATTCACACCCTACTCTATCAATGCGGTGGTTTTGCTGACAGTTGGTGCTGTTTTACTAGGTGTTCGATCTAATGGTGATCGGTCAGAGGGTGTGACAAGTAAAGCTTATATTCTTGGTTTTATGATGACACTTCTGGCAGCAGCTTTATATGGAGTCATTTTGCCTTGTATTGAGTTAATTTATTTGAAGGCAAAGCAAACTATTACTGCTACATTAGTATTGGAGATTCAAATGGTCATGTGTTTTGCTGCTACTGCTTTTTGCACTGTTGGAATGATCGCCAATAATGACTTTCAGGTATATTTTTTTCCCTTAGACTCATCACTATCCAAGCATCTAACTCCCTATTTCGTTTTATCTTACACTATTCTTTTGTGGGTTTTAATTCTGTGCATAATTTTTTTTTCACAATCAAGTCATTTACAAAAAAAATACTGATAAATTTTATGATATATTAGTTGATAACCTTATAAATTTTTGAATCTTTTTCAGTATTAGTCCATTTCAGATAAAATGACACAGTTCTGCATTTGATGAAGACTCTTTTGTCATGGAATACATTTTTTAAAATTGATTAAGATATTTTGCGTACATGATGTATCATAGATACTTCCTCAGTTTTAATTTTGTTTTAGCTATACACTATTTTATTAAAGAGCCACGATTAAGATGTTGATTGAAATTTGCAGGCAATTTCAAGGGAGGCAAACCAATTTAATCTCGGAGAAGCTAGATACTATACAGTCGTAGTATGGACTACAATTATTTGGCAGTGCTTCTTTGTGGGTGTTATTGGAGTTATTTACTGCTCTTCTTCTTTAATGTCTGGAGTTATGATCGCAGTTTTACTTCCTGTTACTGAGATATTAGCTGTAGTTTTCTTTAGAGAGCATTTTTCAGGTAAAAAGGGTCTTGCTCTTTTTCTTTCTCTTTGGGGTTTTGTCTCATACTTCTATGGAGAGTTTAGACAAACAAATAAACAGAAGAACAAAAGTCCAAAAACTGAAATGACAACGATGCACACTGAGTCTGTTTGATTTACTATTCACGGCTATACAGATAAAGAGTTTGTATTTTTTTTGTAGAAAATAATGTACATTAATTTTCTATAATTGCTACTATTCGTTATGTTTGTGAAAGGATATCTTTCTTTAAAATTTCTGACGTTCCTTATATCTGAAATACAACATGTTAAAAGATTGCATTTGCCAGTAAATGATCATTTTTCTTGACTTATTCATCTTTACAATTATTTGACACCACAATTAAATAATAATTAAGGAAAATGAGTTTGATGCATAACCCTCGTAGTCACTAATATTTTCAAAAGTACTGGACCATTAGTTATCAACTTTCGTCTAGGAGTTTGAAAATAAATATTATCGAGTTGTGAATCGTCAATAATCACTTAAGTATTTTCTTTCTCCTCGAAGTAAAGACAAACGTCTTTCAAATTAAATTAGTATTAAATTTTATCAAAAGTTGATTAATAAGTTACAAATGGAGAAGACAGCTAATTAACTAGATCATGACACCCCACCCTAAATAAAAAATAATGTTTAATTTAGACCTAATTCGAAAAGGGAAGGAAAAAACCCCAATTTTCATATTGAATTGAGCATAGAGTTTCTTCTCCCTCGACGTATGTAGTACAATTCTCAGATGTTGCTCATGCTCCTCCTAGCTGCATGAGTACATTAGTATATCATCAATTAAATTTATGACAAATGAATCAAGATATGGCTGGAATACATTGTTCATCAGATGCATAAATGTTGTTGGAGCATTGGTCAGCACAAAAGACATCACAACAAATTCGTAGTGACCATAGCGGGTCCCGCATACCATCTTTAGAATATCAGAATCTCGAATCTTCAACTGGTGATACCCATACCTCAAATCAATCTTAGAGAACACTCTAGCACCCTGAAGCTGGTCAAATAAGTCATCAATGCGCGGTAGTGGGTACTTGTTCTTAATTGTAACATTGTTCAACTACTTGTAATCAATGCACAACCGCATAGTACCATCCTTCTTCTTCAAATACACAACTGGTGCACCCCAAGGTAACACACTAGGCCTAATGAATCCCTTATCAAGTCGATCTTGAATTTTCTCTTTCAATTCCTTCAACTCTAGTGGTGCCATACGATACAGAGGAATAGAGATGGGCACCAAGTCAATACCAAAATCAATGTCCCTGTCGGGTGGCATACCCATCAGGTCTACGTGAAACACATCCGGGAAGTCTCGCACCACCAGGATGGAATCAATGGTAGGTGTATCATTACCAACATCCCTCACAAAGTCCAAATATGAAAAACATCCCGTTTCAACCATCCGTTGAGCGTTCAAGTACCCACTACCCACTCTCCACTTAATCCTAGGCAATCCCGACATCACCACCATCACAGTCTTAGCATGACAATCCAGAATAGCATGACATGGTGATAACCAATCCATGCCTATAAATCATGTCTAAATAAACTATGCTAAGCACTAAAAGATCAACTCTCATCTCCAATCCCCCAATAGTCACCACACACGACTGATACATACGGTCAACAACAATAGAATCACCCATCAGCTTAGATACATGAACATGCATAACTAAGTAATCACGGGGCATATTCAAATAACGAGCAAAGTATGATGATACATATGAATAAGTGGAACTAGGGACAAATAATATAGAAGCATCCCTGTGGCACACTGAAACAATACATGTGATCACTACGTTTGAAGTAACTGCCTCTGTCCTGGCGTAAAAAGCATAGCACCACGCCTGACCACCACCTGACCGACCTCCCCCTCTAGGGAAATCACAAACTGCCTGAGTCCCACCCCGAGCTAGCTGAGCGGGTGGCGAAGTAACTGGTGGGGAATTCATAGCCTGACCTCTCTACTGAGGTGGACCTCCCACAAGAAGAGGAAAATACCTCCTCACATGCCCCACCTATCCACACCAAAGCAAGATCCAACAATGGCGGCAAGGACTGAATCAAACTCCGAGAACCAGAATAACCACTAGAAGAACCTGCTACAGACGAATCCTAAACAGATGGATCACGGGATGAACTATGAGCTCGGAGTGCACTAAAAGTTGTCTGACCTGGTCGAACACTGTATGAACCATGACTAGATGATGCACCACGATGAAGCGGACGAGCCATCTGAGCAGGCCTATAGGGACGACTCCTGTTGTGATGGGACTGTCCTCTATAGGAGGCAATGTGGAAACCACATGAACTACAAGGCCTCTTTTCCTCCCTCTCTTCGTGCTCCTCATTGCGAACCAACTCTAAGCACCTAGTAGTATCAACCACCTCATCAAACCTCACACCCGTTGCAACCTCTCGAGCCATAATAAAGCGTAATCCATAATTGAGGCCATCAATGAACCTCCTAATCCTCTCCCTCACAGTGGGAACCAACTATACCGCGTGACGAGCCAACTCTAAAAATCTCATCTCATACTGAGTCACTGACATACCCTCCTGGCGTAGCTACTCAAACGGCCTACGCTACTTCTTCCCTACGAGTTTGTGGAACAAACATCTCTAAGAAGAGAACTAATAACTCATGTCACGTAAGTGGTGCAGTGACAATTGACCTGCTAAACTCATAGGTCTCCCACCATCTGTAGGATTCCCTTGTCAGTTGAAAGGTAGTAAATGAAACTCCACTGGTCTCCAAAATACCCGTTGTTCGAAGGATCCGCCGGCACCTGTCTATAAAATCATGAGCATCCTCTAATGCTGTACCTCTAAACTTTGGAGGCTTGAGCCTCCTCGATCGCTCTAGTCTCTTCTGCTCCTCATCAGTCATAGTTGGACCAACCTTGGCCCGAGCAACAACAACTGGCTGGGTTGGTAGTACCCTCGGTGTCGGAGGTACCTGAGCTACCTACTCAGGAGTACTAGTAACAGGAGTCGGAGCACCTCCCCCGCCTAAGAAGTGACTGGTGCAGCTGGAACTGAAACTGCTTGAGCAAGGCTCGTGCATACAATCAAAATCTAGGCCAAAGCCTCCTAAAGGCCTAGAATCACAATCGGCACAACTGATGCTCGAGTTGGTCCCACCAGCTCAATAACATCTAGTATGTTTTCCTCTACCGGAGCAACTAGTGGCTCTACAGGTCGTGCTCTAGTTATAGTACGAGCCATACCTTGGCCTTTACCGCGACACCGGCCTCTCACGAACCTAGCTTGTCGTATTGGTTTCATCCACTAATCTGGTTGCATGTGTCCTCACTATCTGTGAGAGAATAGAAGAATAAAAGTTCATTAATCACCAAATCCGCACGAAAATAGTACAAGAAAGTGAAGTTTCTAAATGGTTTGGTAGACTCTCGAAGATAAGTACATACATCTATATATGGATATGGATCCGCAAGACTCTACTAAACCTGCTCCCAACTCGTGAGATCTAAGCAACCTAGTTCTCTGATACCAACTTGTCACAATCCAAAATCCCAACCTGTCCTGATGGTACCTAAGACATTTTCTAGGCAAGCCGACAATCACATAACAACGAAACATTTGAAATAAAACATGATTTAATAAACTCAATGGCGGAAAAATTCATAAATATCTGATAAAAGTAGCTGAAGCTGTACTACAACCATTCCAAAACCTGGTGACAATGAGTACATGAGTACTACTAAGTAACAACATAGACCTAAACTATAGTACAACTGCCTGAGTAATAGAACAATACTGAATAAAATAGAAGGAAGGAGAATCAAGGTATGTGGGCGTCATAGCAGCTACCTCAAAGTCTCCCAATAGGTACTAACACCAATCTAGTAAACACTGCATCCAGATGTACATGGATCTACACACGAAGTGCAGAGTGTAGTATGATTACAACTGACCCAATGTACTCAATAAGTAATTGAATTAACCTTGGGCTGAAAGCATTGACGAGCTTAGAAGGATACAATAAGAATAAATATAATTACAACACTGATATAACAATGAGAATGACAGTAATAGCTCAGATAAACTTCCATATTCATCTCGTTCATGGTACATAAATTTGGACATGCTTTGAAGTTCAAAATTAAAGACCCATTAATAAGAACATGTCAAGTTAAACTAGCATGAGGAATGGTACATCTCTATGACGACATGTCAAATATGCATATCAAAAGTAAGGTATCATAGTGATATTCACACTCTCAGAGAACTCAATCTGTCTATCTCAATTACCACTCATCACATACACACACAATCACTCAACATTATACGGGTGTCTGGCATCAATACCCTCATTAAAGCACGTGTATGTATATGTATATGTGTATATATATATATATATATATATATATATATATATATATATATATATATATATATATATATCACTGTGCATGCGTTCATTGTTGGTATGTCAGGCCCCAGAAGGGTTGATCCTTCCCAAGCGGTAATATAAAGCCTACAAGGCCTGCTACAATATGCAGCCCGATCCACAATAATAAATAAGCTAATAAGGCATGATGAGACATGCATCCCGATCCACAAGAACTCTCTCAATCTAGCTCTCAGGCCCACCTCAATCATCAATATCTCAATTCTCAAGGCTCTCAACCTTGTACTACTCAATCCAAAAAATAACAACATATGATTTAACATTAAATGATAACAGAGACTGAGATATGATATACAAATGCAGGATCACGACTGAGTACATAATTGTAGTTAAAGAAGATAAGTTAAAATAATAGAAATAACCTCAGTTGGTCTCTGAAAAATAAGCATCAAGCCTAAACATGATTTCTAACATAAATCACAGCTCAATTACTATAACGCGTAGGAATTACATGGATAAAACAAGTGTAACAACTCGGACGGTCGTTTTGAGAATTGTAGTTCCGTTCCCCCATTTACTGCTCATTTTGTACTTTATAGCTGTTATGTGACTTACCGGGATAGTCAGTTCGAGTCTGGAAGGATTTGAGAATTAAATGAGACACTAGGTTGAAAGCTTAAGTTGAAATGGTTGACCAGATATTGACTTATGAGTAAATGACTCCGGAATGGAGTTTTGATGATTCCGTTATCTCCCTTGGGTGAATTTGGACTTAGGAGCGTGTTCGGATTGTGATTTGGAGGTTCGTAGTGGAATTAAGCTTGAAATGGAGAAAATTGGATTTTTAGAAAGTTTGATCGGGAGTGGACTTTTTGATATCGGGGTCGGATTCCAATTTCGGAAACTGGAGTAGGTCCGTAATGTCAAATGTGACTTATGTACAGAATTTAGGGTCAATAAGACGTAATTTGATAGGTTTTGGCGTCGTTTATAGATGTCGGAAGTCCTTAGTTTCAATAGGTTTGAATTGGGTGTGATTCGTGTTTTTGATGTTGTTTGAGGTGATTTGAGGGCTAAACTAAGTTTTTATCATGTTTTAAGACTTGTTGGTATTTTTGGTCGAGGTCCCGGGGGCCTCGGGTTGAATTCGGATGGTTAATGGTTCGTAAATGAAACTTGGTGCATGGCTGAAGTAAGGACTCTGCTCGTGTAACCGCACATGCAGAGGTTTGATCGCACGTGCGAGCTCGCATCTGCGGGTTGTGTTGCACAGATGCGAGTTTGGAGGGGAGTGTAAAGTTGATCGTCGGTGCGAGGGAATTTCCACACTTGCATCACCATAGATGCGGCGATGAGAGCACAGAAGTGAAAGGGAGCTGGGAGATGGATCCGTAGAAGCGGCTTGGTGGCTCGCAGAAGCGAGTCCGCAGAAGCGGATTCATGGGCCGCAGGAGCGGAGGAAATTGAAGAAGCATAATTTTGGTTGCTTTTTCGACATCGCAGAAGCAATTAAGTGTCTGCAGAAGCGGAAAGCCAAGGAAGATTATTTAAAACAAGGGTTCGCGATTTTGGTCCATTATAAACATTTCAAGCATGGGTTTGGGCGGTTCTTGAGAGGATTTTCGTGGGGTTTTTTGAGGTAAGTCCCTTGTGCTCACTTTTGATCAATAATCATGTTTCCCCATTGATTTTCCCACCTGGTTTGTATGTATTTAAGGTAGAATTTGGGTGTGTGATTTGGGATTTGGGTGACGATTTGGTGTCAGATTTTAGTAAAATTGGTTTGGTTGGAATCGTGGTTGATTGGGCTTTCGATTTTTGTGACTATTCGCGGATTTCGAGATATGGGCCCGGGGGCCGGCTTTTGAGTCGATTTTTGATTTTTGAATTTTGATTAATAACTTAGTATTTTTTTTCTGGAATTGATTCATTTAGCCCATGTTTATTATATTGAATTATTTATGGATGGATTCGAGACGTTCGGAGGCTAATTCACGAGGCAAGGACTTGCTATTGGAGTGATTCGAGTTTCTTGAGGTAAGTATAGTATTTAAACTCGGTTGAGGCACTAGTTGCTTGAATTGTCGTGATAGCCACATGCTTTTGGGTGTGCACTTGTGTGGGGATGATCCCGCATGCAGGCACTGGGTTTGTATATTCATGTTTGGGTTGTGATCGGGCTCCAATAAGCCCAGAAATGACTGTTAACTTTCTAGCATTGATATCTAACATGTGGTAACAATTTATGTGATCTCATTGAGCCATGATGAGTCTACTTAGAGGTTTAATCCCCGAGTGAACCTGATGAATGCCTTTCATTATTAAAATTTTCGGATTGAGCTATGATAGCACACTTTACACATGCCTACAATTTAGCATGTAATTTATACCAATCTAGGGATAGGAAAATCTTATTTCATTCATGATATACTTGTACACTTGCTTCTTTGCTTATGTGTGATATTTTGGACTGGGGCATGCGACTATGCCGGACGGATTATGTTATTGGCACATGAGTTATCCGTGCGGATCCACATATTGATATTATTAGCACGTGAGTTGTCCGTGTGGATCCATATATTGACATTATTGACACGTGAGTTGTCAGTGTCGCACATGAGTTGTCCGTGTAGATTCTATTGCTAGAACGTGATTTGTTTGTGCAGTGCGTGAAACTTGTAGTTTCTTGATCATTTTTCTAATTTACTTGTTTTCTTTCTCCTACATGCCATAATACTGTTGAGCAGGATATCTGAGGACCAGTGCACATGCACACATGGATATATGTATCACAAATCCTTATGGGCTAGCTTAAATCTCATAATATGTTAATCAAAAGGGAATAATTGTACTAATTTACCCCGTGACCTCAATAAATTGAGCTTCTTTTACTTACCTTGTTTATTTGCAGTACTTATTAAGTTGGTTGTATCACACTATACCCTTCACCTCGTGTGTAGATTCAAGCATTTCTAGGCACGACGGTTGTTGATCATGGAGTCTACCTGTTCGGAGATCATCGAGCTAGCTGCTTGGCGTCCGCAGACCTTAATCTACCTTTCTCTATCTTTCTGTTTTATGTATCTTTGCCTTACTTTCCAAACAACGTACCAGACTACGTTTTTATATTTATGTTAGACCTTGCCTTACTTATCTTTGAGAGGCTGCCAAACTCTTCGAAAAACTTCAATTTCTTTTATTCTTGTCGTGCGAATTTGTTGATTCCAGTAACTAAGCTTTTGTACTATTCTGACACATATCGTGAGGAAACGTGCTATCGGGCAGGATGGTCAACCACCATTACCACCAGCTAGGTCCATGAGAGATCGAGGTCGTGGTAGGGGTAGAGGTGCAACTCGTATAGCAGCTAGAGCAGCCCCTTCAGATCCACCAGTTGCTCCAACTCAGGTGCAGGTTCAAGATGTGGTTGATCTAGTGGAGCCAGCCTAAGCACCAGCTGTGCCCCTTGTGATTCCAAGACCTCAAAAGGCGTTGGCCCAAATATTATCTATTTGCACTGGCCTTGCCTAGGGGGTTTCGCTTCAGGCCGCACCAACCCCTTCTCAGTCTTGGGGAGGTATTCATACCCCACTGCCCTTACTCTAAAGCAGGTGAAATAGGGATTTCAGACATATGGGGTCCTACCAGCCCAGCCGATTGTAGTTGCTCAGCCCCCGATGGGTCCCATTCTGACTAATGATGAGCAAATGAGACTTGAGAGGTTTGTGAGGCTCCAGCCTCCACCATTCAATGGGGCTGAGTCTGAGGATGCCCGAGACTTTTTGAACAGGTTCCTGCGGATTCTTCGCACCACAGGTATTCTAGAGACTAGTGGGGTCTCATTCATTACTTTCTAGTTTACTGCGGCTTCTTTCAGATGGAGGAAGGCCAATAAGAGGCGCAGTCCAGTCGGTGCAGCACCACTTACATAGCATGAGTTCTCCATCCTCTTCTTGGAGAAGTTCGTGCCAAAGTCTCGCAGGGAGGAACTGCGTAGACAGTTTGAGCAACCTCGTCAAGATGGTATGTCTGTGACCCAGTACGAGATGAGGTTTTGGGAGTTGGATCGTCACGCATTTTTGTTGGTTCCCACTGATAAGGAGAGGATTAGTAGATTCATTGATGGCATTGCTTATCAGTTGCGGCTGCTTATGACTCGGCAGAGGGTATCGGGTGCTACCTTCGAGGTGGTTGATATTGCTCAGCAGATTGAGATGGTCCACAGTTAGGAGCGTGAGGAGAGGGAGGCCAAGAGGCCTTAAGGTTCGGGTCTTCCCAATGGTGTTCATTATGGAGGACAATCTTGCCATAGTAGGGGTCTTACTTATAGGCCCACTCAGACGACTCGTCCAACTTATCGTGATGCATCAGTTAGCCAGAATTATTATAGTGCTCGTTCAGGGGTCTTCATTCAGTGCACTACCAGCGCAGAGTTCTCACCATGCCTCGTCTGCTCAGGTTTCTACTAGCAGTTCCTCGGGTTATTACGAGCAGCAGTTCCGTTAGAGGAGGGGTTCTTTCGAGTGCAAGGATATGGGTCATATGAAGAGATATTTNGTTATAGTGCTCGTTCAGGGGTCTTCATTCAGTGCACTACCAGCGCAGAGTTCTCACCATGCCTCGTCTGCTCAGGTTTCTACTAGCAGTTCCGTTAGAGGAGGGGTTCTTTCGAGTGCAAGGATATGGGTCATATGAAGAGATATTTCCCTAAATATTTTAGTGGGGCTCCACATCAGAGTTCTCAGCCAATGGTACTAGCACCAGCAGTTCCACCACCTACCCACCTGGCTCAGGGTAGGGATTAGGCAGCTAGAGGTCGCCGAAGAGGGGGAGGCTGATCAGGTGGCGGTCAGGCCCGATTCGATGCTTTTCCTGCCAAGCCAGATGCCATTACTTCAGATGCAATGATCACAAGTATTTTCTTAGTACGCCACAGGAATGCTTCGATATTGTTTTACCCTGGTTCCACTTATTTGTATGTATCATCGTATTTTGCTCATTTTCTGGATCTGCCCCATGAGTCTCTAATTTTATCTATTCGTGTATCTACTCCTTTGGACAACAACATTGTTGTGGACCATGTATATCAGTCATCTGTAGTGACTATTAAGGGATTGGAGACTAGAGTTGATCCTTTGTTGCTTAGTATGGTTGATTTCGACGTGATTTTGGGTATGGATTGGTTGTCTCCATGTCATGTTGTTTTGGATTTTCATGCTAAGACTGTGACGTTGGCGATGCTAGGGTTTCCAAGGATCGAGTGCAGATGTTCTCTAGACTATGTTCCCAGCAGAGTGATTTCATACTTGAAGGCTCAACGGATGGTTGGAAAGGGTTGTTTATCTTATTTGGCCTTTGTGAGGGATGTTGGTGTTGATACTCCTACTATTGATTCTATTCCGGTGGTGGGGGACTTTTCGGATGTGTTTCTTGCAGACTTGCACGGCATGCCCCCGATAGGGATATTGACTTTGGTATTGACCTGGTGCTGGGAACTCAGCCCATTTCTATTCATTCGTATCGTATGACACCAGTTGAGTTGAAAGAATTGAAAGAGGAGCTTCAGGAACTTCTTGATAAGGGGTTTATTAGGCCTAGTGTGTCACCTTGGGGCGCACCAGTTCTGTTTGTGCATAAGAAGGATGGTACTATGCATATGTGCATCAACTATAGGCAGTTGAACAAAGTTCCAATCAAGAACAAATATCCTTTGTGGCACATTGATGATCTATTTGACCAGCTTCAAGAGGCGAGGTTGTTCTGTAAGATTGACTTGAGTTATGGGTATCACTAGTTAAAGATTCGGGACTCGGATATTATAAAGACAACATTCAGGACCCGTTATAGCCATTATGAGTTTGTCATAGTGTTTATTAATGACATCCTGGTGTACTCTCGTAGCCCAGAGGACCATACCCATCATTTGAGGATTGTGTTAAGTGGTTAAGGGAGGAGAAGCTTTATGCCAAGTTGTCCAAATGTGAGTTTTGTCTTAGTTTAATGGCGCTCTTAGGGCACGTGGTGTCCAGTGAGGGGATTCAGGTGGATCCGCAGAATATAGAGGCAGTTCAGAGTTAGCCTAGACCGTCCTCATCTATGGAGATTCGGAGCTTTCTCAGCTTGGCCGGTTATTATCGTTGCTTCGTGGAGGGTTTTTCTTCTATTGCATCACCTTTGACAAGATTGACCCGAAAGGGTGTTTCTTTCTGGTGGTCGGATGAGCTTAGGAGAGCTTTCAGAAGCTCAAAACTTCGTTGACCACAACTCCAGTTCTAGTTTTGCCTTCAGCTTCAGGCTCTTATACAGTGTATTGTGATTCTTCCCAAATCAATATTGGATGTGTCCTGATGCAGGAGGTTAGATCTATTGCTTATGCTTTGCGCCAGTTGAAGACTCATGAGAAGAAATACCTTGTCCATGATTTGGAGTTGGCTTCCATAGTTCATGCATTGAATATTTGGAGGCATTATCTCTACGGTGTGTCCTGTGAGGTATTTACGAATCATCGGAGTCTCCAACACTTATTTAAAGAAAATGATCTAAATTTGAGGCAGCGGAGATGGTTGGATCTGCTAAAGTACTATGATATCACTATTCTCTATCATCTCGGGAAGGCCAATGTGCTGGCTGATTCCTTGAGTAAAAAGGCAGTGAGTATGTGCAGCCTTGCATTCATTCATGCTGGTGAGAGACCTCTTGCAGTTGATGTTCAAACCTTGGCCAACCAGTTCGTGAGATTAGATGTTACGAAGCCCAGTCAGTTTCTAGATTATGCAGTTTCTCG